>JBBDGP010004265.1:0-95528 GCA_037952835.1 Lithobates septentrionalis
ACCAGCACAATGGTGGAGCCAAAGTTGAACTCTCCTAGAGGGGCCCCCTTGGTCAGGATCAGGCCGGAGGGGCCATACTGCTCCGTGTAGTTGTGGTCATGATACTTCCCCTTTACGTGACGGGAGTGGTTGGTGTGAAGTTCCTGGAATGAGAAACAGGAGATTAAAGATAAGGTGACCCCTAACTATTGCACAGAAGACCAGGAAAGGCACCAACGCATGTCCGCCTCTCACACTATCCTATTCACCCATTGGTAGTCCAGGAACCGCACCAACGCATGTCACTAGGATGGCTCCGCCTCTCACACTATCCTATTCACCCATTGGTAGTCCAGGAACCGCACCAACGCATGTCACTAGGATGGCTCCGCCTCTCACACTATCCTATTCACCCATTGGTAGTCCAGGAACCGCACCAACGCATGTCACTAGGACGGCCCCGCCTTTCACACTATCCTATTCACCCATTGGTAGTCCAGGAACTGCACCAACGCATGTCACTAGGATGGCTCCGCCTCTCACACTATCCTATTCACCCATTGGTAGTCCAGGAACCGCACCAACGCATGTCACTAGGACGGCTCCGCCTCTCACACTATCCTATTCACCCATTGGTAGTCCAGGAACCGCACCAACGCATGTCACTAGGACGGCTCCGCCTCTCACACTATCCTATTCACCCATTGGTAGTCCAGGAACCGCACCAACGCATGTCACTAGGACGGCTCCGCCTCTCACACTATCCTATTCACCCATTGGTAGTCCAGGAACCGCACCAACGCATGTCACTAGGACGGCCCCGCCTTTCACACTATCCTATTCACCCATTGGTAGTTCAGGAACCGCACCAACGCATGTCACTACTACGGCTCCGCCTCTCACACTATCCTATTCACCCATTGGTAGTCCAGGAACCGCACCAACGCATGTCACTAGGACGGCCCCGCCTTTCACACTATCCTATTCACCCATTGGTAGTCTGGCCATAATTCACCCACCCCTCTCTTCTGTCCTCCTCTGCCTCAAAAGCCTCCCACCCATTAATCTCTACCCCCTTCTGTCCTCTGCTGCCTCCAGAGCCTTCCACCCATTAATCTCTACCCCCTTCTGTCCTCTGCTGCCTCCAGAGCCTTCCACCCAAAATTCAAGGACCCCCTTCTGTCCTCCCTTTCCATCTCCATAACCTTCCACCGTGCTGTCTATCCCCCACCTCACTTGCACGGTGGTGCTCATACCATTCTGACACTCAGCCCAGACTCTCCCCTCCCACTTTATCCCAACCAAGGAGCATCATCAAGCAACAGCCTCAGGCCAATGGTGCCCCCTGCAGCCCAGAAGGAGCACGGCCTTTGCAAGTTTTACACGGGTGTAATGTGGAGAATTGGAGGCTGACCCATTGGGGCTGAGGTCCACCTCCCGTACCCCCCCTAGACACTGGACAATGAAAAGTTTCAAACAAAAATGATCTTCTCAGTGTAGATGTGGGGTTGGGATCACAGGCAGTATGGAGCAGAGGATGATGGGGTCCGTGCCCCTCTCAGAAATGGCCAATTAGATATACAAAGGCGCAGTAATGTACTCTTGTATACAGTATACGCTCCATCCACTTAGAGAAGGCAATGTGATGAAGTAAAGATCCCAGAATATTCCGGCACTTTACATCTCTATAGAATTATTTATATCTGACTATACTGAGACAAGAGGGGCCCATGGGGAATCGGGGATCAGTGCACGCTCACCTTATCTCCGTAGATCCGGATCGATCCCACGTTTGTGGCTCCTACAGCAGTAAGAGAGAAGAAGCCGAACTGCCACTGACCACTGAGAACAACGCGCTCGTTCTGACAGAAGAGACCCGGCATCCAATGGGCAATGTTGGGACTCACCGACAGCAGAGTACCTGGAGAGGAAGAGAGAGAGAAGGATGACCTATCTACTAACACATGGCCAACCTCCTGCACTACTCCACGTCACCCAGAAAGTCCCTCTACTTCTGTAGGATGGTCTACTGTAGTCCACAATGTCACCCAGATGTCCCTCTACTTCTGTAGGATGGTTTCCCGTAGTCCACAATGTCACCCAGATGTCCCTCAACTTCTGTAGGATGGTCTACTGTAGTCCACAATGTCACCCAGAGGTCCCTCAACTTCTGTAGGATGGTCTACTGCAGTCCACAATGTCACCCAGATGTCCCTCAACTTCTGTAGGATGGTCTACTGTAGTCCACAATGTCACCCAGAGGTCCCTCAACTTCTGTAGGATGGTCTACTGTAGTCCACAATGTCACCCAGAGGTCCCTCAACTTCTGTAGGATGGTCTACTGTAGTCTACAATGTCACCCAGATGTCCCTCTACTTCTGTAGGATGGTCTACTGCAGTCCACAATGTCACCCAGATGTCCCTCTACTTCTGTAAGATGGTTTCCCGTAGTCCACAATGTCACCCAGAGGTCCCTCAACTTCTGTAGGATGGTCTACTGTAGTCCACAATGTCACCCAGAGGTCCCTCAACTTCTGTAGGATGGTCTACTGTAGTCCACAATGTCACCCAGATGTCCCTCTACTTCTGTAGGATGGTCTACTGTAGTCCACAATGTCACCCAGAGGTCCCTCAACTTCTGTAGGATGGTCTACTGTAGTCCACAATGTCACCCAGAGGTCCCTCAACTTCTGTAGGATGGTCTACTGCAGTCCACAATGTCACCCAGATGTCCCTCTACTTCTGTAAGATGGTTTCCCGTAGTCCACAATGTCACCCAGAGGTCCCTCAACTTCTGTAGGATGGTCTACTGTAGTCCACAATGTCACCCAGATGTCCCTCTACTTCTGTAGGATGGTCTACTGTAGTCCACAATGTCACCCAGATGTCCCTCTACTTCTGTAGGATGGTTTCCCATAGTCCACAATGTCACCCAGATATCCCTCAACTTCTGTAGGATGGTCTACTGTAGTCCACAATGTCACCCAGAGGTCCCTCAACTTCTGTAGGATGGTCTACTGCAGTCCACAATGTCACCCAGATGTCCCTCTACTTCTGTAAGATGGTTTCCCATAGTCCACAATGTCACCCAGAGGTCCCTCAACTTCTGTAGGATGGTCTACTGTAGTCCACAATGTCACCCAGAGGTCCCTCAACTTCTGTAGGATGGTCTACTGTAGTCCACAATGTCACCCAGAGGTCCCTCAACTTCTGTAGGATGGTCTACTGCAGTCCACAATGTCACCCAGATGTCCCTCTACTTCTGTAAGATGGTTTCCCGTAGTCCACAATGTCACCCAGAGGTCCCTCAACTTCTGTAGGATGGTCTACTGTAGTCCACAATGTCACCCAGAGGTCCCTCAACTTCTGTAGGATGGTCTACTGTAGTCCACTATGTCACCCAGATGTCCCTCTACTTCTGTAAGATGGTTTCCCGTAGTCCACAATGTCACCCAGAGGTCCCTCAACTTCTGTAGGATGGTCTACTGTAGTCCACAATGTCACCCAGATGTCCCTCTACTTCTGTAGGATGGTCTACTGTAGTCCACAATGTCACCCAGAGGTCCCTCAACTTCTGTAGGATGGTCTACTGCAGTCCACAATGTCACCCAGATGTCCCTCTACTTCTGTAAGATGGTTTCCCGTAGTCCACAATGTCACCCAGAGGTCCCTCAACTTCTGTAGGATGGTCTACTGTAGTCCACAATGTCACCCAGATGTCCCTCTACTTCTGTAGGATGGTTTCCCGTAGTCCACAATGTCACCTAGATGTCCCTCAACTTCTGTAAGATGGTTTCCCGTAGTCCACAATGTCACCCAGATGTCCCTCTACTTCTATAGGATGGTTTCCCGTAGTCCACCACCTCACCCAGAGATCCTTCATCTAGTATCTGGCTCTCAGTATACATAGTGTGGCCCTCTGTGCGGTAGATGTGTTTCCTGTGAGTCTGGCATGCATCCTCTACCCCTTTGTTGGGCTATAATGCAGCTCTCATGATCAGCCCCCCTTATCCCTCTAGTATTGAACTGTATGGTAAGGTGCATCAATTGCTGGCACTATATGAATCCCGTACAATAATAAGTGATGTGTATGGATGAGCCCCATATAGTTCTTCAATAATCCCCATCACATGGATCCCAGCATTAGACTGACAACACCTTCTCCCAGAAGGCCGGTCCTATCTGTATTCAGGGCTCATGGATGGTCACCTTCTATTTCTATCCATAAACAAGGATACCAGCCTTTAGGTGGCGCTGTCATTGTGCTCCTGATGCCTGTGCTATATATATTATAGACAAGGTGTATACAGGTTCATACATCCCAACTCAGTCTGTGACCAGCCTCTTATTACCGGGTCCTAGACGGGTCTTAGACGGGTCCTCACAATGACCATTTCTGTATTGGCTTTCAGGAATGATCCAGGGGGTGGCACAGAATGTGGTTTGGGGGAGGGGAAGTGTGGAGATATGAGAATAGGATACCTGGAAAGTGCCTCCTGTGCTGGATGCTCCAGTCTGCTGGGGAATGAAATCGGTGATAATCTCCAGGAGCCAGATAAATGACGTGATGGAAGAGGCGATTGGCGGGACGCACACCCAACTGCTGCAGGAAGGGCAGACCTGGAAAACACCAACCAAGGAAGACATTAGGGGTAAAATCAAGGGAGACTCTCTAAGAGAAGATATGTTACAGGGCGCAGAGAGGAAAGGAGGGACAGACTCTCTGAGAAGAGAGGAGATGAGGGACGGACTCTCTGAGAAGAGAGGAGATGAGGGACAGACTCTCTGAGAAGAGACTCATAGCTCAGAGAGGAGATGAGTCGTTGTACAGCTCTCCATTCATCCTCGGCATTGAGTGAATATAATGGATTGTGAAGGGTAGACCTTCCACCTACTTACTCACGTTGGTCGGTTCTCTCCAGTCTTGTGGACCCAGGAAGTTGTCGAGCGAATAGGTTATTCCTTTGACCTGCTCGATCTGTGAGCCCCGAGTCTGGCCACAGTGCAGGATCCGACCATCGCAGGGACTGACCTACATTACATAGACAAGTATGGAAAGAATCAGACTCAGTATAACAAAGCATGAGAAAGCTGATTGATGGACAATCTACATCTTCCAGGGTGCCAACTAAGCTACAGGTGAGCGGGGGATGGTCACAACATGGAACACAGATGCAGACTATTAGCTGTTCTACTCTAAATGAAGCCAGCCTGTCAGACTTACTGAGAAGGCCTGCCTGGATTAGAAGTGAGAATGACGGCAGATTATGGCTCTACTCCTAGAATAGAACAATCACATACAATTCTGTCAGTCAGGTTAGTCCCTTTCCATGCTGTGAAATTACAGACCGCCATCATGGCGGATGACCATTCTGTAAGATAAGTGAATATATGAACCGGGACGTACCGCATTGTGGACGGAGATGACTCTGGCTGTGGACTTCAGTGGACGTCGGAAAAGCTCCCCCAGATTCTTGTAGCGATTCAGGTCTTCTATTTCAGCTTCTGCCATGTTGACGGAGAAGGCCCAGACATACATGGAGAGGAGAGGACACCGCAACCAGCGAGGCAGGCTGACCTCATTGACTAGGCCCCAAAGACGGGAGAGAAGGCGAGTCGGAGCTCTACTGTAGACTGCCTGTCCAAAGGGAAATCAGACCAGATGTATGAGCTAATCATCATAGCTACCCCTCAAGAATGCCATCAATGGGCAACATCAGGGACGGGTGGAGGTAGAAGAGATGAGAGCAGCTAGACCAGATTTTACCTCCTCACTACTGGGACCTACAAGAGCCCATGGGGAACACCGCTGCGCCTAAAAGATGGACTCCAATGGTGAAGGCCCAGTTCTCTTTCTGCTACTTTTTCTGTTCCTGCCCCAACCCCCTTCCCCAGGTTGATCTACCAGCAGTCTATCTCTCTGCTGCCTAAAATATATTTGAAATGTCATCTTAAAGGAACCCTCAGCTGCACAATCTACACCCCAGAGATGCCATGTTCTGTCCCTTCATCACACTCACCTTGCTGACTCGGCTAGTTTGTGGGATACCGGCTTTTGCCAAAGGTCTCAGAATCTGCAATGAGCGTTCTCGCAGGAAAGGTGATGGCAACTGTCCAATCCGTCTTCTTATAGAAAGACGAGGCACAGACAACCTGAGAGGAAAGGACAGGTGAGGAGAGGACTTTGGGGATATAATGGTAAGCAGAGGGGAGAGGAGGACAGTGAGGGTATAATGGAAGAAGACGGAAGATTGGGACGAATGGGTGGTTGGAAGTCTGAGGGACCATGAAAGGTAGGACATAGAAGATATAAAGTTAAGCAGAGGAGAGAAGAGGACAGTGAGGGTATTCTGGAAGGAGAAGGAAGCTGAGAAGATCGGGACGGGTGGTTGGAGGTCTATGGGGGGACCATGTAAGGTAGGACAGGTGAGGAGAGGACATAGAAGATGAAAAGTTAAGTAAGGATAGAAGAGGACAGTGAGGGTATTATGGAAGGAGAAGGAAGCTGAGAAGATCGGGATGGGTGGTTGGAGGTCTATAGGGGGACCATGGAAGGTAGGATAGGTGAGGAGAGGACATAGAAGATATATTGGTAAGCAGAGGAGAGTAGAGGACAGTGAGGGTATTCTGGAAGGAGAAGGAAGCTGAGAAGATCGGGATGGGTGGTTGGAGGTCTATGGGGGGGACCATGGAAGGTAGGACAGGTGAGAAGAGGACATAGAAGATATAATGGTAAGCAGAGGACAGTGAGGGAATTATGGAAGGAGAAGGAAGCTGAGAAGATCGGGATGGGTGGTTGGAGGTCTATGGGGGGACCATGGAAGGTAGGATAGGTGAGGAGAGGACATAGAAGATATATTGGTAAGCAGAGGAGAGTAGAGGACAGTGAGGGTATTCTGGAAGGAGAAGGAAGCTGAGAAGATCGGGATGGGTGGTTGGAGGTCTATGGGGGGACCATGTAAGGTAGGACAGGTGAGAAGAGGACATAGAAGATATAATGGTAAGCAGAGGGAAGAAGAGGACAGTGAGGGTATTAAGGAAGGAGAAGGAAGATTGGGACGGATGGCGGATGGTTGGAGGTTGATGACGGACCATAGAAGATAGGACAGATGAGAGGAGGACATAGAAGATGTAAAGTTAAGCAAAGGATAGAAGAGGACAGTGAGGGTATTATGGCAGGAGAAGGAAGCTGAGAAGATCGGGATGGGTGGTTGGAGGTCTATGGGGGGACCATGGAAGGTCAGCTAGGTGAGGAGAGGACATAGAAGATATATTGGTAAGCAGAGGAGAGAAGAGAACAGTGAGGGTATTATGGCAGGAGAAGGAAGCTGAGAAGATCGGGATGGGTGGTTGGAGGTCTATGGGGGGACCATGGAAGGTCAGCTAGGTGAGGAGAGGACATAGAAGATATATTGGTAAGCAGAGGAGAGAAGAGAACAGTGAGGGTATTATGGCAGGAGAAGGAAGCTGAGAAGATCGGGATGGGTGGTTGGAGGTCTATGGGGGGACCATGGAAGGTAGGATAGGTGAGGAGAGGACATAGAAGATATATTGGTAAGCAGAGGAGAGAAGAGGACAGTGAGGGTATTATGGCAGGAGAAGGAAGCTGAGAAGATCGGGACGGGTGGTTGGAGGTCTATGGGGGGACCATGGAAGGTCGGCTAGGTGAGGAGAGGACATAGAAGATATATTGGTAAGCAGAGGAGAGAAGAGGACAGTGAGGGTATTATGGCAGGAGAAGGAAGCTGAGAAGATCGGGATGGGTGGTTTGAGGTCTATGGGGGGACCATGGAAGGTCGGCTAGGTGAGGAGAGGACATAGAAGATATATTGGTAAGCAGAGGAGAGAAGAGAACAGTGAGGGTATTATGGAAGGAGAAGGAAGCTGAGAAGATCGGGATGGGTGGTTGGAGGTCTATGGGGGGACCATGGAAGGTAGGATAGGTGAGGAGAGGACATAGAAGATATATTGGTAAGCAGAGGAGAGAAGAGAACAGTGAGGGTATTATGGAAGGAGAAGGAAGCTGAGAAGATCGGGACGGGTGGTTGGAGGTCTATGGGGGGACCATGGAAGGTCGGCTAGGTGAGGAGAGGACATAGAAGATATATTGGTAAGCAGAGGAGAGAAGAGAACAGTGAGGGTATTATGGAAGGAGAAGGAAGCTGAGAAGATCGAGACGGGTGGTTGGAGGTCTATGGGGGGACCATGGAAGGTAGGATAGGTGAGGAGAGGACATAGAAGATATATTGGTAAGCAGAGGAGAGTAGAGGACAGTGAGGGTATTCTGGAAGGAGAAGGAAGCTGAGAAGATCGGGATGGGTGGTTGGAGGTCTATGGGGGGACCATGTAAGGTAGGACAGGTGAGAAGAGGACATAGAAGATATAATGGTAAGCAGAGGGAAGAAGAGGACAGTGAGGGTATTAAGGAAGGAGAAGGAAGATTGGGACGGATGGCGGATGGTTGGAGGTTGATGATGGACCATAGAAGATAGGACAGATGAGAGGAGGACATAGAAGATGTAAAGTTAAGCAAAGGATAGAAGAGGACAGTGAGGGTATTATGTCAGGGGAAGGAAGCTGAGAAGATCGGGAAGGGTGGTTGGAGGTCTATGGGGGGACCATGGAAGGTCAGCTAGGTGAGGAGAGGACATAGAAGATATATTGGTAAGCAGAGGAGAGAAGAGAACAGTGAGGGTATTATGGCAGGAGAAGGAAGCTGAGAAGATCGGGACGGGTGGTTGGAGGTCTATGGGGGGACCATGGAAGGTAGGATAGGTGAGGAGAGGACATAGAAGATATATTGGTAAGCAGAGGAGAGTAGAGGACAGTGAGGGTATTCTGGAAGGAGAAGGAAGCTGAGAAGATCGGGATGGGTGGTTGGAGGTCTATGGGGGGACCATGGAAGGTAGGATAGGTGAGGAGAGGACATAGAAGATATATTGGTAAGCAGAGGAGAGTAGAGGACAGTGAGGGTATTCTGGAAGGAGAAGGAAGCTGAGAAGATCGGGATGGGTGGTTGGAGGTCTATGGGGGGACCATGGAAGGTAGGATAGGTGAGGAGAGGACATAGAAGATATATTGGTAAGCAGAGGAGAGTAGAGGACAGTGAGGGTATTCTGGAAGGAGAAGGAAGCTGAGAAGATCGGGATGGGTGGTTGGAGGTCTATGGGGGGACCATGTAAGGTAGGACAGGTGAGAAGAGGACATAGAAGATATAATGGTAAGCAGAGGGAAGAAGAGGACAGTGAGGGTATTAAGGAAGGAGAAGGAAGATTGGGACGGATGGCGGATGGTTGGAGGTTGATGATGGACCATAGAAGATAGGACAGATGAGAGGAGGACATAGAAGATGTAAAGTTAAGCAAAGGATAGAAGAGGACAGTGAGGGTATTATGTCAGGGAAGGAAGCTGAGAAGATCGGGAAGGGTGGTTGGAGGTCTATGGGGGGACCATGGAAGGTCAGCTAGGTGAGGAGAGGACATAGAAGATATATTGGTAAGCAGAGGAGAGAAGAGAACAGTGAGGGTATTATGGCAGGAGAAGGAAGCTGAGAAGATCGGGACGGGTGGTTGGAGGTCTATGGGGGGACCATGGAAGGTAGGATAGGTGAGGAGAGGACATAGAAGATATATTGGTAAGCAGAGGAGAGTAGAGGACAGTGAGGGTATTCTGGAAGGAGAAGGAAGCTGAGAAGATCGGGATGGGTGGTTGGAGGTCTATGGGGGGACCATGGAAGGTAGGATAGGTGAGGAGAGGACATAGAAGATATATTGGTAAGCAGAGGAGAGTAGAGGACAGTGAGGGTATTCTGGAAGGAGAAGGAAGCTGAGAAGATCGGGATGGGTGGTTGGAGGTCTATGGGGGGACCATGGAAGGTAGGATAGGTGAGGAGAGGACATAGAAGATATATTGGTAAGCAGAGGAGAGTAGAGGACAGTGAGGGTATTCTGGAAGGAGAAGGAAGCTGAGAAGATCGGGATGGGTGGTTGGAGGTCTATGGGGGGACCATGTAAGGTAGGACAGGTGAGAAGAGGACATAGAAGATATAATGGTAAGCAGAGGGAAGAAGAGGACAGTGAGGGTATTAAGGAAGGAGAAGGAAGATTGGGACGGATGGCGGATGGTTGGAGGTTGATGATGGACCATAGAAGATAGGACAGATGAGAGGAGGACATAGAAGATGTAAAGTTAAGCAAAGGATAGAAGAGGACAGTGAGGGTATTATGGCAGGGGAAAGAAGCTGAGAAGATCGGGATGGGTGGTTGGAGGTCTATGGGGGGACCATGGAAGGTCGGCTAGATGAGAGGAGGACATAGAAGATATATTGGTAAGCAGAGGAGAGAAGAGGACAGTGAGGGTATTATGGAAGGGGAAGGAAGCTGAGAAGATCGGGACGGGTGGTTGGAGGTCTATGGGGGGACCATGGAAGGTCGGCTAGGTGAGGAGAGGACATAGAAGATATATTGGTAAGCTAAGTGAGCTGGTAAAATAGGACAGGTGGGAGGAGAGACATGGGGGGGGGGGGGACAGGTGGGGGTATTAGGGAAGGGGGAGGGACATACAGAGGGGGGTATTAGGGAAGGAGGACATTAATACACTGACCCGATCAGATAACGGTAGAGGACTGATGAAGGGATTAGGGTATTTCATCCTATTATATGTTGGGGGTTCATCAATGTTTTATGGATTCATATTTAGTGATCCGCCTGGTCTGTAATATGAAGAAGTTGGTGATATAAACATTATGAAGAGCTCATGACAGCTCTAGAAGGTTCCGGGACTGGTGGTTCTTTAGAAGGTTGCAGGACTGGAGGGTCTTTAGAAGGTCCTGGGATTGGAGGGACTCTAGAAGGTTCTGGGATTGGAGGGACTCTAGAAGGTCCCGGGATAAGAGGGGCTCTAGAAGGTTCCGGGATTGGAGGGGCTCTAGAAGGTCCTGGGATTGGAGGGGCTCTAGAAGGTTCCGGGATTGGAGGGACTCGAGAAGATCCTGGGATTGGAGGGATTCTAGAATATCCTGGGATTGGAGGGACTCTAGAAGGTTCTGGGATTGGAGGGACTCTAGAAGGTCCCGGGATAAGAGGGGCTCTAGAAGGTTCCGGGATTGGAGGGGCTCTAGAAGGTTCCGGGATTGTAGGGACTCGAGAAGATCCCGGGATTGGAGTGATTCTAGAATATCCTGGGATTGGAGGGACTCTAGAAGGTTCTGGTATTGGAGGGACTCTAGAAGGTCCCGGGATAAGAGGGGCTCTAGAAGGTTCCGGGATTGGAGGGGCTCCAGAAGGTCCTGGGATTGGAGGGGCTCTAGAAGGTTCCGGGATTGTAGGGACTCGAGAAGATCCCGGGATTGGAGTGATTCTAGAATATCCTGGGATTGGAGGGGCTCCAGAAGGTCCTGGGATTGGAGGGGCTCTAGAAGGTTCCGGGATTGTAGGGACTCGAGAAGATCCCGGGATTGGAGTGATTCTAGAATATCCTGGGATTGGAGGGACTCTAGAAGGTCCCGGGATTGGAGGGACTCTAGAAGGTTCTGGGATTGGAGGGACTCTAGAAGGTCCCGGGATTGGAGGGGAACTAGAAGGTCCCGGGATTGGAGGGATTCTAGAATATCCTGGGATTGGAGAGACTCTAGAAGGTCCCGGGATTGGAGGGACTCTAGAAGGTTCTGGGATTGGAGGGACTCTAGAAGGTCCCGGGATTGGAGGGGAACTAGAAGGTCCCGGGATTGGAGGGATTCTAGAATATCCTGGGATTGGAGGGACTCTAGAAGGTTCTGGGATTGGAGGGACTCTAGAAGGTTCTGGGATTGGAGGGACTCTAGAAGGTTCTGGGATTGGAGGGACTCTAGAAGGTCCCGGGATTGGAGGGGAACTATAAGGTCCCGGGATTGGAGGGATGTATATGTAGAGACGTACCACCTCCTGGTCCTCTGACCTCCCGGGTGACTGGAGGCTTTACACATTCTCCGGGATCACAGCCAGAGAAATCTGCAATACAAATTCACAACCAAAATCCTAGAGGAAGAAATCAGATACAAAACACAACATGGAGACTATTAGTGTGACACACCCAGGACACAATGTACCACACACTATATACAATGTACCACAATATATACAATGTACCACACAATATATACAATGTACCACACACTATATACAATGTACCACACAATATATACAATGTACCACACACTATATACAATGTACCACACAATATATACAATGTACCACACAATATATACAATGTACCACACACTATATACAATGTACCACACACTATATACAATGTACCACACAATATACAATGTACCACAATATATACAATGTAACACTCTATATATTGAGGTTTATATTCTGAAGGGAAATCCATTGTACTCTAATGCCCTGTACACACGTTCGGATTTTCCGACGGAAAATGTGTGATAGGACCTTGTTGTCGGAAATTCCGACCGTGTGTGGGCTCCATCGGACATTTTCCATCGGATTTTCCGACACACAAAGTTGGAGAGCAGGATATAAAATTTTCCGACAACAGAATCCGTTGTCGGAATTTCCGATCGTGTGTACACAAATCCGACGCACAAAGTGCCACGCATGCTCAGAATAAATAAAGAGATGAAAGCTATTGGCCACTGCCCCGTTTATAGTCCCGACGTACGTGTTTTACGTCACCGCGTTCAGAACGATCGGATTTTCCGACAACTTTGTGTGACCGTGTGTATGCAAGACAAGTTTGAGCCAACATCCGTCTGAAAAAATCCTAGGATTTTGTTGTCGGAATGTCCGATCAATGTCCGATCGTGTGTACGGGGCATAATAGTGCACTCGCTGTGATCTGAGGGGAAGATGGGAAATGAGGGGAGGCTCTGCTGATTTTATCATCCAATCATATAGAAGCTAAAATGCTGTTTTCTATTTTCCTCGCATCTTCCCCTCAGATCTCCAGCGACTACAATTGTAGTGTACAGAGGATTTGTCTTTAGTAAATAAACCCCAATGTAACACACACACTACACACAATGGAACGCACATTATATACAATGTAATATATAATAAGACACAATGTAACACACACAATATACAATGTAACATATAAGACACAATGTAACACACACTATATACAATGTAACATATAATAAGACACAATGTAACACACACAATATACAATGTAACATATAATAAGACACAATGTAACACACACAATATACAATGTAACACATAACAGAACACAAAGTTGCACTCACAGTCTTTGTCCGGCTCTCCGGTTCTCACATCCCTGTATATCCCAATGGGTGAGATCCTCAGCTGAGATGATCCAGCCAATCACAGGGCAGAGAAGTAATGAGGGGGCGGAGTCGGTCGGTTGCAGAGGAAGAAGAAGAGAGAAGAGAAGTCACCCCTCCTCCATCCTCATCATTTCCCTTTTCTGCCTCTCTGTGGGGGAGGGGGATTATAATTATTATTATTATTATTATAATAGAGGATTTATATTATTATTATTATTATTATTATACAGTATTTATATTATTATTATACAGGATTTATATTATTATTATACAGGATTTATATTATTGTTATTATACAGGATTTATATTATTATTATAGAGGATTTATATTATTATTATAGAGGATTTATACGGCACAGTTTGTGCAGCGCTTAACAAAATGAATGCAGACCTTACAGTTACATTACAAGAGGGATGGAGGAGGGAAGGGAGAGGAGAGAGGAACGGAGGAGAGAAGGGAGAGGAGTAAGGAACGGAGGAGAGAAGGGAGAGGAGAGAGGAACGGAGGAGAGAAGGGAGAGGAGTAAGGAACGGAGGAGAGAAGGGAGAGGAGAGAGGAACGGAGGAGAGAAGGGAGAGGAGTAAGGAACGGAGGAGAGAAGGGAGAGGAGTAAGGAACGGAGGAGAGAAGGGAGAGGAGAGAGGAACGGAGGAGAGAAGGGAGAGGAGTAAGGAACGGAGGAGAGAAGGGAGAGGAGTAAGGAACGGAGGAGAGAAGGGAGAGGAGAGAGGAACGGAAGAGAGAAGGGAGAGGAGAGAGGAACGGAGGAGAGAAGGGAGAGGAGTAAGGAACGGAGGAGAGAAGGGAGAGGAGTAAGGAACGGAGGAGAGAAGGGAGAGGAGAGAGGAACGGAGGAGAAAAGGGAGAGGAGAGAGGAACGGAAGAGAGAAGGGAGAGGAGAGAGGAATGGAGGAGAGAAGGGAGAGGAGAGAGGAACGGAGGAGAGAAGGGAGAGGAGAGAGGAACGGAGGAGAGAAGGGAGAGGAGAGAGGAACGGAAGAGAGAAGGGAGAGGAGAGAGGAATGGAGGAGAGAAGGGAGAGGAGAGAGGAACGGAGGAGAGAAGGGAGAGGAGAGAGGAACGGAGGAGAGAAGGGAGAGGAGAGAGGAACGGAGGAGAGAAGGGAGAGGAGTAAGGAACGGAGGAGAGAAGGGAGAGGAGAGAGGAACGGAGGAGAGAAGGGAGAGGAGAGAGGAACGGAGGAGAGAAGGGAGAGGAGAGAGGAACGGAGGAGAGAAGGGAGAGGAGAGAGGAACGGAGGAGAGAAGGGAGAGGAGAGAGGAACGGAGGAGAGAAGGGAGAGGAGAGAGGAACGGAGGAGTGAAGGGAGAGGAGAGAGGAACGGAGGAGAGAAGGGAGAGGAGTAAGGAACGGAGGAGAGAAGGGAGAGGAGAGAGGAACGGAGGAGAGAAGGGAGAGGAGAGAGGAACAGAGGAGAGAAGGGAGAGGAGAGAGGAACGGAGGAGAGAAGGGAGAGGAGAGAGGAACGGAGGAGAGAAGGGAGAGGAGAGAGGAACGGAGGAGAGAAGGGAGAGGAGTAAGGAACGGAGGAGAGAAGGGAGAGGAGAGAGGAACGGAGGAGAGAAGGGAGAAGAGAGAGGAACGGAGGAGAGAAGGGAGAGGAGAGAGGAACGGAGGAGAGAAGGGAGAGGAGAGAGGAACGGAGGAGAGAAGGGAGAGGAGAGAGGAACGGAGGAGGGAAGGGAGAGGAACGGAGGAGGGAAGGGAGAGGAGAGAGGAACGGAGGAGGGAAGGGAGAGGAGAGAGGAACGGAGGAGGGAAGGGAGAGGAGAGAGGAACAGAGGAGGGAAGGGAGAGGAGAGAGGAACAGAGGAGGGAAGGGAGAGGAGAGAGATGGAGGAGGGAAGGGAGGGGAGAGATGATTGGGGAGGGAATGGAGAGGAGAGATGATGGAGGAGGGAATGGAGAGGAGAGATGATGGAGGAGGGAATGGAGAGGAGAGAGGGATGGAGGAGGGAAGGGAGAGGAGAGGGATGGAGGAGGGAAGGGAGAGGAGAGATGATGGAGGAGGGAAGGGAGAGGAGAGATGATGGAGGAGGGAATGGAGAGGAGAGATGATGGAGAGGAGAGAGGGATGGAGGAGGGAAGGGAGAGGAATGGAGGAAAGAAGGGAGAGGAAAGGAGAGGAGAGAGAGAGATGGAGGAGGAAAGGGAGAGCAGAGAGGGACAGAGGAGCAGAGAGATGGAGGAGGGAAGGCAGAGGAGAGGGATGGAGGAGGGAAGGGAGAGGAGAAGGATGGAGAAGGGGAGAGGAGCGGAGAGATAGAGGGAAGGGAGAGGAGAGAGGGATGGAGGAGGCCTCTGAGGAGGAGCAGTATGGGCTTGTGAGATCAGGAACGGGGGATACCTGTGGGGGCTAAGGAGACATCTGAGGAGGAGCAGTCTGGGCTTGTGGGATCAGGAACGGGGGATACCCGAGGGGGCTAAGGAGGCCTCTGAGGAGGAGCAGTCTGGGCTTGTGGGATCAGGAACGGGGGATACCCGAGGGGGCTAAGGAGGCCTCTGAGGAGGAGCAGTCTGGGCTTCTGGGATCAGGAACGGGGGATACCCGAGGGGGCTAAGGAGACCTCTGAGGAGCAGTCTGGGCTTGTGGGATCAGGAACGGGGGATACCCGAGGGGGCTAAGGAGACCTCTGAGAAGCAGTCTGGGCTTGTGAGATCAGGAACGGGGGATACCCGAGGGGGCTAAGGAGACCTCTGAGGAGGAGCAGTCTGGGCTTCTGGGATCAGGAACGGGGGATACCCGAGGGGGCTAAGGAGACCTCTGAGGAGCAGTCTGGGCTTGTGGGATCAGGAACGGGGGATACCCGAGGGGGCTAAGGAGGCCTCTGAGGAGGAGCAGTCTGGGCTTGTGGGATCAGGAACGGGGGATACCCGAGGGGGCTAAGGAGGCCTCTGAGGAGGAGCAGTCTAGGCTTGTGAGATCAGGAACGGGGGATACCCGAGGGGGCTAAGGAGACCTCTGAGGAGCAGTCTGGGCTTGTGGGATCAGGAACGGGGGATACCCGAGGGGGCTAAGGAGGCCTCTGAGGAGGAGCAGTCTGGGCTTGTGGGATCAGGAACGGGGGGATTCCCAAGGGGGCTAAGGAGACCTCTGAGGAGGAGCAGTCTAGACTTGTGGGATCAGGAACGGGGGATTCCCAAGGGGGCTAAGGAGGCCTCTGAGGAGCAGTCTAGGCTTGTGGGATCAGGAACGGGGGATTCCCAAGGGGGCTAAGGAGGCCTCTGAGGAGGAGCAGTCTGGGCTTGTGGGATCAGGAACGGGGGATACCCGAGGGGGCTAAGGAGACCTCTGAGGAGGATCAGTCTGGGCTTGTGGGATCAGGAACGGGTAATACCCCAGGGGGCTAAGGAGGCCTCTGAGGAGCAGTCTGGGCTTGTGAGATCAGGAACAGGGGATACCCAAAGGGGCTATGGAGGCCTCTGAGTAGGAGCAGTCTGGGCTTGTGGGATCAGGAACGGGTGATACACGAGGGGGCTAAGGAGGCCTCTGAGGAGCAGTCTGGGTTTGTGAGATCAGGAACGGGGGATACCCAAAGGGGCTATGGAGGCCTCTGAGTAGGAGCAGTCTGGGCTTGTGGGATCAGGAACGGGTGATACACGAGGGGGCTAAGGAGGCCTCTGAGGAGCAGTCTGGGTTTGTGAGATCAGGAACGGGGGATACCCGAGGGGGCTAAGGAGGCCTCTGAGGAGGAGCAGTCTGGGCTTGTGGGATCAGGAACGGGGGATACCCGAGGGGGCTAAGGAGGCCTCTGAGGAGGAGCAGTCTGGGCTTGTGGGATCAGGAACGGGGGGATTCCCAAGGGGGCTAAGGAGACCTCTGAGGAGGAGCAGTCTAGGCTTGTGGGATCAGGAACGGGGGATTCCCAAGGGGGCTAAGGAAGCCTCTGAGGAGCAGTCTAGGCTTGTGGGATCAGGAACGGGGGATTCCCAAGGGGGCTAAGGAGACCTCTGAGGAGGAGCAGTCTGGGCTTGTGGGATTAGGAATGGGGGATTCCCAAGGGGGCTAAGGAGACCTCTGAGGAGGAGCAGTCTAGGCTTGTGGGATCAGGAACAGGGGATTCCCAAGGGGGCTAAGGAGACCTCTGAGGAGCAGTCTAGGCTTGTGGGATCAGGAACGGGGGATACCCGAGGGGGCCAAGGAGACCTCTGAGGAGGAGCAGTCTGGGCTTGTGGGATCAGGAACGGGGGATTCCCAAGGGGGCTAAGGAGACCTCTGAGGAGGAGCAGTCTGGGCTTGTGGGATCAGGAACGGGGAATACCTGAGGGGGCTAAGGAGACCTCTGAGGAGCAGTCTGGGCTTGTGGGATCAGGAACGGGGGATACCCGAGGGGGCTAAGGAGGCCTCTCAGGAGGAGCAGTCTAGGCTTGTGGGATCAGGAACGGGTGATACCCGAGGGGGCTAAGGAGGCCTCTGAGGAGCAGTCTGGGCTTGTGAGATCAGGAACGGGGGATTCCCAAGGGGGCTAAGGAGACCTCTGAGGAGGAGCAGTCTAGGCTTGTGGGATCAGGAACGGGGGATACCCGAGGGGGCTAAGGAGGCCTCTGAGAAGCAGTCTGGGCTTGTGAGATCAGGAACGGGGGATTCCCAAGGGGGCTAAGGAGACCTCTGAGGAGGAGCAGTCTGGGCTTGTGGGATCAGGAACGGGGGATACCCGAGGGGGCTAAGGAGACCTCTGAGGAGGAGCAGTCTGGGCTTGTGGGATTAGGAATGGGGGATTCCCAAGGGGGCTAAGGAGACCTCTGAGGAGGAGCAGTCTAGGCTTGTGGGATCAGGAACGGGGGATTCCCAAGGGGGCTAAGGAGGCCTCTGAGGAGCAGTCTAGGCTTGTGGGATCAGGAACGGGGGATTCCCAAGGGGGCTAAGGAGACCTCTGAGGAGGAGCAGTCTGGGCTTGTGGGATCAGGAACGGGGGATACCCGAGGGGGCTAAGGAGACCTCTGAGGAGGAGCAGTCTGGGCTTGTGGGATTAGGAATGGGGGATTCCCAAGGGGGCTAAGGAGACCTCTGAGGAGGAGCAGTCTAGGCTTGTGGGATCAGGAACGGGGGATTCCCAAGGGGGCTAAGGAGGCCTCTGAGGAGCAGTCTAGGCTTGTGGGATCAGGAACGGGGGATTCCCAAGGGGGCTAAGGAGACCTCTGAGGAGGAGCAGTCTGGGCTTGTGGGATCAGGAACGGGGGATTCCCAAGGGGGCCAAGGAGACCTCTGAGGAGGAGCAGTTTAGGCTTGTGGGATCAGGAACGGGGGATTCCCAAGGGGGCTAAGGAGGCCTCTGAGGAGCAGTCTAGGCTTGTGGGATCAGGAACGGGGGATTCCCAAGGGGGCTAAGGAGACCTCTGAGGAGGATCAGTCTGTGCTTGTGGGATCAGGAACGGGGGATACCCGAGGGGGCTAAGGAGGCCTCTGAGGAGGAGCAGTCTGGGCTTGTGGGATCAGGAACGCGTAATACCCCAGGGGGCTAAGGAGGCCTCTGAGGAGCAGTCTGGGCTTGTGAGATCAGGAACGGGGGATACCCGAGGGGGCTAAGGAGGCCTCTGAGGAGGAGCAGTCTGGGCTTGTGGGATCAGGAACGGGTAATACCCCAGGGGGCTAAGGAGGCCTCTGAGGAGCAGTCTGGGCTTGTGAGATCGGGAACGGGGAATACCCGAGGGGGCTAAGGAGGCCTCTGAGGAGGAGCAGTCTGGGCTTGTGGGATCAGGAACGGGGGATACCCGAGGGGGCTAAGGAGGCCTCTGAGGAGGAGCAGTCTGGGCTTGTGAGATCAGGAACGGGGGATACCCGAGGGGGCTAAGGAGGCCTCTGAGGAGGAGCAGTCTGGGCTTGTGGGATCAGGAACAAGGGATACCCGAAGGGGCTATGGAGGCCTCTGAGGAGGAGCAGTCTGGGCTTGTGGGATCAGGAACAGGTGATACACGAGGGGGCTAAGGAGGCCTCTGAGGAGCAGTCTGGGCTTGTGGGATCAGGAACGGGGGATTCCCAAGGGGGCTAAGGAGACCTCTGAGGAGGAGCAGTCTAGGCTTGTGGGATCAGGAACAGGGGATTCCCAAGGGGGCTAAGGAGACCTCTGAGGAGCAGTCTAGGCTTGTGGGATCAGGAACGGGGGATACCCGAGGGGGCTAAGGAGACCTCTGAGGAGGAGCAGTCTGGGCTTGTGGGATCAGGAACGGGGGATACCCGAGGGGGCTAAGGAGACCTCTGAGGAGGAGCAGTCTGGGCTTGTGGGATTAGGAATGGGGGATTCCCAAGGGGGCTAAGGAGACCTCTGAGGAGGAGCAGTCTAGGCTTGTGGGATCAGGAACGGGGGATTCCCAAGGGGGCTAAGGAGGCCTCTGAGGAGCAGTCTAGGCTTGTGGGATCAGGAACGGGGGATTCCCAAGGGGGCTAAGGAGACCTCTGAAGAGGAGCAGTCTGGGCTTGTGGGATCAGGAACGGGTGATACACGAGGGGGCTAAGGAGGCCTCTGAGGAGCAGTCTGGGTTTGTGAGATCAGGAACGGGGGATACCCGAGGGGGCTAAGGAGGCCTCTGAGGAACAGTCTGGGCTTGTGAGATCAGGAACGGGGGATACCCGAGGGGGCTAAGGAGGCCTCTGAGGAGGAGCAGTCTGGGCTTGTGGGATCAGGAACGGGGGATACCCGAGGGGGCTAAGGAGGCCTCTGAGGAGGAGCAGTCTGGGCTTGTGGGATCAGGAACGGGGGGATTCCCAAGGGGGCTAAGGAGACCTCTGAGGAGGAGCAGTCTAGGCTTGTGGGATCAGGAACGGGGGATTCCCAAGGGGGCTAAGGAAGCCTCTGAGGAGCAGTCTAGGCTTGTGGGATCAGGAACGGGGGATTCCCAAGGGGGCTAAGGAGACCTCTGAGGAGGAGCAGTCTGGGCTTGTGGGATTAGGAATGGGGGATTCCCAAGGGGGCTAAGGAGACCTCTGAGGAGGAGCAGTCTAGGCTTGTGGGATCAGGAACGGGGGATTCCCAAGGGGGCTAAGGAGACCTCTGAGGAGGAGCAGTCTGGGCTTGTGGGATTAGGAATGGGGGATTCCCAAGGGGGCTAAGGAGACCTCTGAGGAGGAGCAGTCTAGGCTTGTGGGATCAGAAACAGGGGATTCCCAAGGGGGCTAAGGAGACCTCTGAGGAGCAGTCTGGGTTTGTGAGATCAGGAACGGGGGATACCCGAGGGGGCCAAGGAGACCTCTGAGGAGGAGCAGTCTGGGCTTGTGGGATCAGGAACGGGGGATTCCCAAGGGGGCTAAGGAGACCTCTGAGGAGGAGCAGTCTGGGCTTGTGGGATCAGGAACGGGGAATACCTGAGGGGGCTAAGGAGACCTCTGAGGAGCAGTCTGGGCTTGTGGGATCAGGAACGGGGGATACCCGAGGGGGCTAAGGAGGCCTCTCAGGAGGAGCAGTCTAGGCTTGTGGGATCAGGAACGGGTGATACCCGAGGGGGCTAAGGAGGCCTCTGAGGAGCAGTCTGGGCTTGTGAGATCAAGAACGGGGGATTCCCAAGGGGGCTAAGGAGACCTCTGAGGAGGAGCAGTCTAGGCTTGTGGGATCAGGAACGGGGGATACCCGAGGGGGCTAAGGAGGCCTCTGAGAAGCAGTCTGGGCTTGTGAGATCAGGAACGGGGGATTCCCAAGGGGGCTAAGGAGACCTCTGAGGAGGAGCAGTCTGGGCTTGTGGGATCAGGAACGGGGGATACCCGAGGGGGCTAAGGAGACCTCTGAGGAGGAGCAGTCTGGGCTTGTGGGATTAGGAACGGGGGATTCCCAAAGGGGCTAAGGAGACCTCTGAGGAGGAGCAGTCTAGGCTTGTGGGATCAGGAACGGGGGATTCCCAAGGGGGCTAAGGAGGCCTCTGAGGAGCAGTCTAGGCTTGTGGGATCAGGAACGGGGGATTCCCAAGGGGGCTAAGGAGACCTCTGAGGAGGAGCAGTCTAGGCTTGTGGGATCAGGAACGGGGGATTCCCAAGGGGGCTAAGGAGACCTCTGAGGAGGAGCAGTCTGGGCTTGTGGGATCAGGAACGGGGGATACCCGAGGGGGCTAAGGAGACCTCTGAGGAGGAGCAGTCTGGGCTTGTGGGATTAGGAATGGGGGATTCCCAAGGGGGCTAAGGAGGCCTCTGAGGAGGAGCAGTCTGGGCTTGTGGGATCAGGAACGGGGAATACCCGAGGGGGCTAAGGAGGCCTCTGAGGAGGAGCAGTCTGGGCTTGTGGGATCAGGAACGGGTGATACCCGAGGGGGCTAAGGAGGCCTCTGAGGAACAGTCTGGGCTTGTGAGATCAGGAACGGGGGATACCCGAGGGGGCTAAGGAGGCCTCTGAGGAGGAGCAGTCTGGGCTTGTGGGATCAGGAACAAGGGATACCCGAAGGGGCTATGGAGGCCTCTGAGGAGGAGCAGTCTGGGCTTGTGGGATCAGGAACAGGTGATACACGAGGGGGCTAAGGAGGCCTCTGAGGAGCAGTCTGGGCTTGTGGGATCAGGAACGGGGGATTCCCAAGGGGGCTAAGGAGACCTCTGAGGAGGAGCAGTCTGGGCTTGTGGGATTAGGAATGGGGGATTCCCAAGGTGGCTAAGGAGACCTCTGAGGAGGAGCAGTCTAGGCTTGTGGGATCAGGAACGGGAGATTCCTAAGGGGGCTAAGGAGGCCTCTGAGGAGCAGTCTAGGCTTGTGGGATCAGGAACGGGGGATTCCCAAGGGGGCTAAGGAGGCCTCTGAGGAGCAGTCTAGGCTTGTGGGATCAGGAACGGGGGATTCCCAAGGGGGCTAAGGAGACCTCTGAGGAGGAGCAGTCTAGGCTTGTGGGATCAGGAACGGGAGATTCCTAAGGGGGCTAAGGAGGCCTCTGAGGAGCAGTCTAGGCTTGTGGAATCAGGAACGGGGGATTCCCAAGGGGGCCAAGGAGACCTCTGAGGAGGAGCAGTCTAGGCTTGTGGGATCAGGAACGGGGGATTCCCAAGGGGGCTAAGGAGGCCTCTGAGGAGCAGTCTAGGCTTGTGGGATCAGGAACGGGGGATTCCCAAGGGGGCTAAGGAGACCTCTGAGGAGGAGCAGTCTGGGCTTGTGGGATCAGGAACGGGGGATACCCGAGGGGGCTAAGGAGACCTCTGAGGAGGATCAGTCTGTGCTTGTGGGATCAGGAACGGGTAATACCCCAGGGGGCTAAGGAGGCCTCTGAGGAGCAGTCTGGGCTTGTGAGATCAGGAACGGGGGATACCCGAGGGGGCTAAGGAGGCCTCTGAGGAGGAGCAGTCTGGGCTTGTGGGATCAGGAACGGGTAATACCCCAGGGGGCTAAGGAGGCCTCTGAGGAGCAGTCTGGGCTTGTGAGATCAGGAACGGGGGATACCCGAGGGGGCTAAGGAGGCCTCTGAGGAGGAGCAGTCTGGGCTTGTGGGATCAGGAACGGGTGATACCCGAGGGGGCTAAGGAGGCCTCTGAGGAACAGTCTGGGCTTGTGAGATTAGGAACGGGGGATACCCGAGGGGGCTAAGGAGGCCTCTGAGGAGGAGCAGTCTGGGCTTGTGGGATCAGGAACAAGGGATACCCGAAGGGGCTATGGAGGCCTCTGAGGAGGAGCAGTCTGGGCTTGTGGGATCAGGAACAGGTGATACACGAGGGGGCTAAGGAGGCCTCTGAGGAGCAGTCTGGGCTTGTGGGATCAGGAACGGGGGATTCCCAAGGGGGCTAAGGAGACCTCTGAGGAGGAGCAGTCTAGGCTTGTGGGATCAGGAACGGGGGATTCCCAAGGGGGCTAAGGAAGCCTCTGAGGAGCAGTCTAGGCTTGTGGGATCAGGAACGGGGGATTCCCAAGGGGGCTAAGGAGACCTCTGAGGAGGAGCAGTCTGGGCTTGTGGGATTAGGAATGGGGGATTCCCAAGGGGGCTAAGGAGACCTCTGAGGAGGAGCAGTCTAGGCTTGTTGGATCAGGAACAGGGGATTCCCAAGGGGGCTAAGGAGACCTCTGAGGAGCAGTCTAGGCTTGTGGGATCAGGAACGGGGGATACCCGAGGGGGCCAAGGAGACCTCTGAGGAGGAGCAGTCTGGGCTTGTGGGATCAGGAACGGGGGATTCCCAAGGGGGCTAAGGAGACCTCTGAGGAGGAGCAGTCTGGGCTTGTGGGATCAGGAACGGGGAATACCTGAGGGGGCTAAGGAGACCTCTAAGGAGCAGTCTGGGCTTGTGGGATCAGGAACGGGGGATACCCGAGGGGGCTAAGGAGGCCTCTCAGGAGGAGCAGTCTAGGCTTGTGGGATCAGGAACGGGTGATACCCGAGGGGGCTAAGGAGGCCTCTGAGGAGCAGTCTGGGCTTGTGAGATCAGGAACGGGGGATTCCCAAGGGGGCTAAGGAGACCTCTGAGGAGGAGCAGTCTAGGCTTGTGGGATCAGGAACGGGGGATACCCGAGGGGGCTAAGGAGGCCTCTGAGAAGCAGTCTGGGCTTGTGAGATCAGGAATGGGGGATTCCCAAGGGGGCTAAGGAGACCTCTGAGGAGGAGCAGTCTGGGCTTGTGGGATCAGGAACGGGGGATACCCGAGGGGGCTAAGGAGACCTCTGAGGAGGAGCAGTCTGGGCTTGTGGGATTAGGAATGGGGGATTCCCAAGGGGGCTAAGGAGACCTCTGAGGAGGAGCAGTCTAGGCTTGTGAGATCAGGAACGGGGGATTCCCAAGGGGGCTAAGGAGGCCTCTGAGGAGCAGTCTAGGCTTGTGGGATCAGGAACGGGGGATTCCCAAGGGGGCTAAGGAGACCTCTGAGGAGGAGCAGTCTGGGCTTGTGGGATTAGGAATGGGGGATTCCCAAGGGGGCTAAGGAGGCCTCTGAGGAGCAGTCTAGGCTTGTGGGATCAGGAACGGGGGATTCCCAAGGGGGCTAAGGAGACCTCTGAGGAGGAGCAGTCTGGGCTTGTGGGATTAGGAATGGGGGATTCCCAAGGGGGCTAAGGAGGCCTCTGAGGAGCAGTCTAGGCTTGTGGGATCAGGAACGGGGGATTCCCAAGGGGGCTAAGGAGACCTCTGAGGAGGAGCAGTCTGGGCTTGTGGGATCAGGAACGGGGGATACCCGAGGGGGCTAAGGAGACCTCTGAGGAGGATCAGTCTGTGCTTGTGGGATCAGGAACGGGTAATACCCCAGGGGGCTAAGGAGGCCTCTGAGGAGCAGTCTGGGCTTGTGAGATCAGGAACGGGGGATACCCGAGGGGGCTAAGGAGGCCTCTGAGGAGGAGCAGTCTGGGCTTGTGGGATCAGGAACGGGTAATACCCCAGGGGGCTAAGGAGGCCTCTGAGGAGCAGTCTGGGCTTGTGAGATCAGGAACGGGGGATACCCGAGGGGGCTAAGGAGGCCTCTGAGGAGGAGCAGTCTGGGCTTGTGGGATCAGGAACGGGTGATACCCGAGGGGGCTAAGGAGGCCTCTGAGGAGCAGTCTGGGCTTGTGAGATCAGGAACGGGGGATACCCGAGGGGGCTAAGGAGGCCTCTGAGGAGGAGCAGTCTGGGCTTGTGGGATCAGGAACAGGTGATACACGAGGGGGCTAAGGAGGCCTCTGAGGAGCAGTCTGGGCTTGTGGGATCAGGAACGGGGGATACCCGAGGGGGCTAAGGAGACCTCTGAGGAGGAGCAGTCTGGGCTTGTGGGATCAGGAACGGGGGATACCCGAGGGGGCTAAGGAGACCTCTGAGGAGGAGCAGTCTGGGCTTGTGAGATCAGGAATGGGGGATTCCCAAGGGAGCTAAGGAGGCCTACGTCCAAGCTGATGTATTTTTACAGCCATGAAAAGTTCTTCTGAAGGTTTTCACTTAGGCTCCGTTCACATCTAGGCGTTGCTATTTTCCAGGCATTTTTCGAGCGTGTTTGCAGGGCTTTTGAAGTTGAATGTAAGAATGTAAAGGCAGTAAAATGGCCAGTAATTTACCAAAAAAGAAGCTCATGTACTTTTTTGAGTGACAGTGTTTTGCTTTAGGCGATAGAACCCTCAGATGTGAAGAGGGGCCATTGAAATTAATGGGATTTGTCTTGTTGGGCGTTTTTGGAGCTGAAGCTTAGAGCAGAAAAACACCCAAAAACGTTTAGATATGAATGGAGCCTTAAAGCAGAGATCCACCCAAAAGTGGAACTTCCGCTTGTTCCCCCCCGTCCGGTGCCACGTTTGCCACGTTTCGGGGGGGGGGGGGGGGGTGACAGGATACCTGACTTTCACAGGTATGCTGTCCCCACTTCCGGGAGCCTCAGCCGTGGATATTGACGTCACCGTGGGGATCCCCCCTCCTTCCCCAGCCGCCGGGCCAGTAGGAGAGAGGAGCAGGGCCTCGCGCATGCGCAGTAGGGTTCCCGACATCATGAAGCCGTAAGACTACACTCCTGGATTCCATTTCCCGCAATGGAGGCGACATAAAACCCGACAGATGATGGAAACATCGCTGGACTCCAGGACAGGTAAGTGTCCGATTATTAAAAGTCAGCAGCTGCAGTATGTATATAGTATATGTGTACAGGATGTGTGTAGTATGTGTATAGGATGTGTATAGTATGTATATAGTATGTGTACAGTATGTATATAGTATGTGTATAGTATGTCTACAGTTTGTATATAGTATGTGTGTAGTATGTGTATAGTATGTGTACAGTATGTATATAGTATATGTGTATAGGATGTGTACAGTATGTATATAGTATGTGTACAGTATGTACTTGTGGGATCAGGAACGGGGGATACCCGAGGGGGCTAAGGAGGCCTCTGAGGAGCAGTCTGGGCTTGTGAGATCAGGAACGGGGGATTCCCAAGGGGGCTAAGGAGACCTCTGAGGAGGAGCAGTCTGGGCTTGTGGGATCAGGAACGGGGGATACCCGAGGGGGCTAAGGAGGCCTCTGAGAAGCAGTCTGGGCTTGTGAGATCAGGAACGGGGGATTCCCAAGGGGGCTAAGGAGACCTCTGAGGAGGAGCAGTCTGGGCTTGTGGGATCAGGAACGCGGGATACCCAAGGGGGCTAAGGAGACCTCTGAGGAGGAGCAGTCTAGGCTTGTGGGATCAGGAACGGGGGATTCCCAAGGGGGCTAAGGAGGCCTCTGAGGAGCAGTCTAGGCTTGTGGGATCAGGAACGGGGGGTTCCCAAGGGGGCTAAGGAGACCTCTGAGGAGGAGCAGTCTAGGCTTGTGGGATCAGGAACGGGAGATTCCTAAGGGGGCTAAGGAGGCCTCTGAGGAGCAGTCTAGGCTTGTGGAATCAGGAACGGGGGATTCCCAAGGGGGCCAAGGAGACCTCTGAGGAGGAGCAGTCTAGGCTTGTGGGATCAGGAACGGGGGATTCCCAAGGGGGCTAAGGAGGCCTCTGAGGAGCAGTCTAGGCTTGTGGGATCAGGAACGGGGGATTCCCAAGGGGGCTAAGGAGACCTCTGAGGAGGAGCAGTCTGGGCTTGTGGGATCAGGAACGGGGGATACCCGAGGGGGCTAAGGAGACCTCTGAGGAGGATCAGTCTGTGCTTGTGGGATCAGGAACGGGTAATACCCCAGGGGGCTAAGGAGGCCTCTGAGGAGCAGTCTGGGCTTGTGAGATCAGGAACGGGGGATACCCGAGGGGGCTAAGGAGGCCTCTGAGGAGGAGCAGTATGGGCTTGTGAGATCAGGAACGGGGGATACCCGAGGGGGCTAAGGAGGCCTCTGAGGAGGAGCAGTCTGGGCTTGTGGGATCAGGAACGGGTGATACCCGAGGGGGCTAAGGAGGCCTCTGAGGAACAGTCTGGGCTTGTGAGATCAGGAACGGGGGATACCCGAGGGGGCTAAGGAGGCCTCTGAGGAGGAGCAGTCTGGGCTTGTGGGATCAGGAACAAGGGATACCCGAAGGGGCTATGGAGGCCTCTGAGGAGGAGCAGTCTGGGCTTGTGGGATCAGGAACAGGTGATACACGAGGGGGCTAAGGAGGCCTCTGAGGAGCAGTCTGGGCTTGTGGGATCAGGAACGGGGGATTCCCAAGGGGGCTAAGGAGACCTCTGAGGAGGAGCAGTCTAGGCTTGTGGGATCAGGAACGGGGGATTCCCAAGGGGGCTAAGGAAGCCTCTGAGGAGCAGTCTAGGCTTGTGGGATCAGGAACGGGGGATTCCCAAGGGGGCTAAGGAGACCTCTGAGGAGGAGCAGTCTGGGCTTGTGGGATTAGGAATGGGGGATTCCCAAGGGGGCTAAGGAGACCTCTGAGGAGGAGCAGTCTAGGCTTGTGGGATCAGGAACAGGGGATTCCCAATGGGGCTAAGGAGACCTCTGAGGAGCAGTCTAGGCTTGTGGGATCGGGAACGGGGGATACCCGAGGGGGCCAAGGAGACCTCTGAGGAGGAGCAGTCTGGGCTTGTGGGATCAGGAACGGGGGATTCCCAAGGGGGCTAAGGAGACCTCTGAGGAGGAGCAGTCTGGGCTTGTGGGATCAGGAACGGGGAATACCTGAGGGGGCTAAGGAGACCTCTGAGGAGCAGTCTGGGCTTGTGGGATCAGGAACGGGGGATACCCAAGGGGGCTAAGGAGGCCTCTCAGGAGGAGCAGTCTAGGCTTGTGGGATCAGGAACGGTGATACCCGAGGGGGCTAAGGAGGCCTCTGAGGAGCAGTCTGGGCTTGTGAGATCAGGAACGGGGGATTCCCAAGGGGGCTAAGGAGACCTCTGAGGAGGAGCAGTCTAGGCTTGTGGGATCAGGAACGGGGGATACCCGAGGGGGCTAAGGAGGCCTCTGAGAAGCAGTCTGGGCTTGTGAGATCAGGAACGGGGGATTCCCAAGGGGGCTAAGGAGACCTCTGAGGAGGAGCAGTCTGGGCTTGTGGGATCAGGAACGGGGGATACCCGAGGGGGCTAAGGAGACCTCTGAGGAGGAGCAGTCTGGGCTTGTGGGATTAGGAATGGGGGATTCCCAAGGGGGCTAAGGAGACCTCTGAGGAGGAGCAGTCTAGGCTTGTGGGATCAGGAACGGGGGATTCCCAAGGGGGCTAAGGAGGCCTCTGAGGAGCAGTCTAGGCTTGTGGGATCAGGAACGGGGGATTCCCAAGGGGGCTAAGGAGACCTCTGAGGAGGAGCAGTCTAGGCTTGTGGGATCAGGAACGGGAGATTCCCAAGGGGGCTAAGGAGGCCTCTGAGGAGCAGTCTAGGCTTGTGGAATCAGGAACGGGGGATTCCCAAGGGGGCCAAGGAGACCTCTGAGGAGGAGCAGTCTAGGCTTGTGGGATCAGGAACGGGGGATTCCCAAGGGGGCTAAGGAGGCCTCTGTGGAGCAGTCTAGGCTTGTGGGATCAGGAACGGGGGATTCCCAAGGGGGCTAAGGAGACCTCTGAGGAGGAGCAGTCTGGGCTTGTGGGATCAGGAACGGGGGATACCCGAGGGGGCTAAGGAGACCTCTGAGGAGGATCAGTCTGTGCTTGTGGGATCAGGAACGGGTAATACCTCAGGGGGCTAAGGAGGCCTCTGAGGAGCAGTCTGGGCTTGTGAGATCAGGAACGGGGGATACCCGAGGGGGCTAAGGAGGCCTCTGAGGAGGAGCAGTCTGGGCTTGTGGGATCAGGAACGGGTAATACCCCAGGGGGCTAAGGAGGCCTCTGAGGAGCAGTCTGGGCTTGTGAGATCAGGAACGGGGGATACCCGAGGGGGCTAAGGAGGCCTCTGAGGAGGAGCAGTCTGGGCTTGTGGGATCAGGAACGGGTGATACCCGAGGGGGCTAAGGAGGCCTCTGAGGAGCAGTCTGGGCTTGTGAGATCAGGAACGGGGGATACCCGAGGGGGCTAAGGAGGCCTCTGAGGAGGAGCAGTCTGGGCTTGTGGGATCAGGAACAAGGGATACCCGAAGGGGCTATGGAGGCCTCTGAGGAGGAGCAGTCTGGGCTTGTGGGATCAGGAACAGGTGATACACGAGGGGGCTAAGGAGGCCTCTGAGGAGCAGTCTGGGCTTGTGGGATCAGGAACGGGTGATACCCGAGGGGGCTAAGGAGGCCTCTGAGGAGCAGTCTGGGCTTGTGAGATCAGGAACGGGGGATACCCGAGGGGGCTAAGGAGGCCTCTGAGGAGGAGCAGTCTGGGCTTGTGGGATCAGGAACAAGGGATACCCGAAGGGGCTATGGAGGCCTCTGAGGAGGAGCAGTCTGGGCTTGTGAGATCAGGAACGGGGGATACCCGAGGGGGCTAAGGAGGCCTCTGAGGAGGAGCAGTCTGGGCTTGTGGGATCAGGAACAAGGGATACCCGAAGGGGCTATGGAGGCCTCTGAGGAGGAGCAGTCTGGGCTTGTGGGATCAGGAACAGGTGATACACGAGGGGGCTAAGGAGGCCTCTGAGGAGCAGTCTGGGCTTGTGGGATCAGGAACGGGTGATACCCGAGGGGGCTAAGGAGGCCTCTGAGGAGCAGTCTGGGCTTGTGAGATCAGGAACGGGGGATACCCGAGGGGGCTAAGGAGGCCTCTGAGGAGGAGCAGTCTGGGCTTGTGGGATCAGGAACAAGGGATACCCGAAGGGGCTATGGAGGCCTCTGAGGAGGAGCAGTCTGGGCTTGTGAGATCAGGAACGGGGGATACCCGAGGGGGCTAAGGAGGCCTCTGAGGAGGAGCAGTCTGGGCTTGTGGGATCAGGAACAAGGGATACCCGAAGGGGCTAAGGAGGCCTCTGAGGAGCAGTCTGGGCTTGTGGGATCAGGAACAGGTGATACACGAGGGGGCTAAGGAGGCCTCTGAGGAGCAGTCTGGGCTTGTGGGATCAGGAACGGGGGATACCCGAGGGGGCTAAGAAGACCTCTGAGGAGGAGCAGTCTGGGCTTGTGAGATCAGGAATCGGGGATTCCCAAGGGAGCTAAGGAGGCCTACGTCCAAGCTGATGTATTTTTACAGCCATGAAAAGTTCTTCTGAAGGTTTTCACTTAGGCTCCGTTCACATCTAGGCGTTGCTATTTTCCAGGCATTTTTCGAGCGTGTTTGCAGGGCTTTTGAAGTTGAATGTAAGAATGTAAAGGCAGTAAAATGGCCAGTAATTTACCAAAAAAGAAGCTCATGTACTTTTTTGAGTGACAGTGTTTTGCTTTAGGCGATAGAACCCTCAGATGTGAAGAGGGGCCATTGAAATTAATGGGATTTGTCTTGTTGGGCGTTTTTGGAGCTGAAGCTTAGAGCAGAAAAACACCCAAAAACGTTTAGATATGAATGGAGCCTTAAAGCAGAGATCCACCCAAAAGTGGAACTTCCGCTTGTTCCCCCCCCTCCGGTGCCACGTTTGCCACGTTTCGGGGGGGGGGGGGGGGGGGTGACAGGATGCCTGACTTTCACAGGTATGCTGTCCCCACTTCCGGGAGCCTCAGCCGTGGATATTGACGTCACCGTGGGGATCCCTCCTCCTTCCCCAGCCGCCGGGCCAGTAGGAGAGAGGAGCAGGGCCTCGCGCATGCGCAGTAGGGTTCCCGACATGAAGCCGTAAGACTACACTCCTGGATTCCCTTTCCCGCAATGGAGGCGACATAAAACCCGACAGATGATGGAAACATCGCTGGACTCCAGGACAGGTAAGTGTCCGATTATTAAAAGTCAGCAGCTGCAGTATGTATATAGTATATGTGTACAGGATGTGTGTAGTATGTGTATAGGATGTGTATAGTATGTATATAGTATGTGTACAGTATGTATATAGTATGTGTATAGTATGTATATAGTATGTGTGTAGTATGTGTATAGTATGTGTACAGTATGTATATAGTATATGTGTACAGGATGTGTGTAGTATGTGTATAGGATGTGTACAGTATGTATATAGTATGTGTACAGTATGTATATAGTATGTGTATAGTATGTGTACAGTATGTATATAGTATGTATATAGTATGTGTGTAGTATGTGTATAGTATGTATATAGTAAGTGTACAGTATGTATATAGTATGTGTATAGTATGTGTATAGTATGTATATAGTATGTGTACAGTATGTATATAGTATGTATTTAGTATGTATATAGTATGTGTGTAGTATGTGTATAGTATGTATATAGTATGTGTACAGTATGTATATAGTATGTGTATAGTATGTGTATAGTATGTATATAGTATGTGTACAGTATGTATATAGTATGTGTATAGTATGTACAGCTGCTGGCTTTTAATTTTTGCCACGGCGGGCGGACCTCCTCTGTAAAGATGGATTTTCGTCGCTCGTCTTTGTACTGGAGGATGTAATAGAGGATCGAGCTGTCCTTATTTGCTCAATGTCTGAAATAAAGGCTTAAACAATTGATTTTAGGACAAAGTTCGGGAGTAAGATTGACACGTGTGTTTGTAATCACTGATCTGACAGATAGGTGAATGTGGGCGATGTGTGACGGGCGAACGTTTCATCATCACCGCTGAACCCTCACACCATCACCTGTTATATAACCTGCACTTTGTACAACGTGACTTCTCACGGGACGCATACAATGTACAGACAATCTATACAATGTACAGACAATCTATACAATGTACAGACAATCTATACAATGGGTGATTATACCAGAACCATCATTGGATGTACAGATCACATGGTCATTCAATCGATGTTCAGGGTTGAAATAAATTATGGAGGGGATGGGCGGATGTGAAAAGTCCATCTTGCTCAGTCACCTCATGGTGATTAGATGACATCTGGTTCCAGAAATCTCCAATCCGAGTCATGGCTGCTAATATTCCCGTCTTATCTGCATGCATTGCCTTCGCTCTGATTGTGCAGATATTGTGGACTCTGTCACCCGGAGATCGGATCATACGGGAGCGGACATTGCTGACTTGTCTGTAAGACATTGTGCACACCAATGTACTCTGTGTGAGGGCCGTGCATCCCCTCCGGTGTGAGGGCCGGGCATCCCCTCTGGTGCACTCCATGTGAGGGCCGTGCTTCCCCTCCGGTGTGCACCCCATGTGAGGGCCGTGCTTCCCCCCTGGTGTACTCCGCGTGAGGGCCGTGCATCCCCTCCGGTGTAATCCGCCTGAGGGCCGTGAATCCCCTCCGGTGTAATCCGCGTGAGGGCCGTGCATCCCCTCCGGTGTACTCCGTGTGAGGGCCGTGCATCCTCTCCGGTGTACTCCGCGTGAGGGCCGTGCATCCCCTCCGGTGTGAGGGCCGGGCATCCCCTCCGGTGAGCACCCCATGTGAGGGCCGTGCTTCCCCTCCGGTGTGCACCCCATGTGAGGGCCGTGCTTCCCCTCCGGTGTGCACCCCATGTGAGGGCCGTGCATCCCCTCCGGTGTACTCCGCGTGAGGGCCGTGCATCCCCTCCGGTGTACTCCACGTGAGGGCTGTGCATCCCCTCCGGTGTGAGGGCCGTGCATCCCCTCCGGTGTACTCCGCGTGAGGGCCGTGCATCTCCTCCGGTGTACTCCGCGTGAGGGCTGTGCATCCCCTCCGGTGTGAGGGCCGTGCATCCCCTCCGGTGTACTCCGCGTGAGGGCCATGCATCCCCTCCGGTGTACTCCGCGTAAGGGCTGTGCATCCCCTCCGGTGTGAGGGCCGTGCATCCCCTCCGGTGTACTCCGCGTGAGGGCTGTGCATCCCCTCCGGTGTACTCCACGTGAGGGCTGTGCATCCCCTCCGGTGTGAGGGCCGTGCATCCCCTCCGGTGTACTCTACGTGAGGGCCGTGCATCCCCTCCGGTGTACTCCGCGTGAGGGCTGTGCATCCCCTCCGGTGTACTCCACGTGAGGGCTGTGCATCCCCTCCGGTGTAAGGGCCGTGCATCCCCTCCGGTGTACTCCGCGTGAGGGGCGTGCTTCCCCTCCGGTGTACCCCGCGTGAGGGCCGTGCTTCCCCTCCGGTGTACTCCGCGTGAGGGCCGTGCATCCCCTCCGGTGTGCACCCCATGTGAGGGCCGTGCATCCCCCCGGTGTACTCCGTGTGAGGGCCGTGCTTCCCCTCCGGTGCACTCCATGTGAGGGCCATGCTTCCCCTCTGGTGTACTCCGCGTGAGGGCCGTGCATCCCCTCCGGTGCACTCCATGTGAGGGCCATGCTTCCCCTCCGGTGTACTTCGCGTGAGGGCCATGCTTCCCCTCCGGTGTACTCCGCGTGAGGGACGAGCTTCCCCTCCGGTGTACTCCGCGTGAGGGCCGAGCTTCCCCTCCGGTGTACTCCGCGTGAGGGCCGTGCTTCCCCTCCGGTGTGCACCCCATGTGAGGGCCGTGCTTCCCCCCTGGTGTACTCTGCGTGAGGGCCGTGCATCCCCTCCGGTGTGCATCCCATGTGAGGGCCGTGCATCCCCTCCGGTGTACTCCGCGTGAGGGCCGTGCATCCCCTCCGGTGTACTCCGCGTCAGGGCCGTGCATCCCCTCCGGTGTACTCCGCGTGAGGGCCGTGCTTCCCCTCCGGTTTACTCCGCGTGAGGGCCGTGCATCCCCTCCGGTTTACTCCGCGTGAGGGCCGTGCATCCCCTCCGGTTTACTCCGCGTGAGGGCCGTGCATCCCCTCCGGTTTACTCCGCGTGAGGGCCGTGCATCCCCTCCGGTGTACTCCGCGTGAGGGCCGTGCATCCCCTCCGGTGTACTCCGCGTGAGGGCCGTGCATCCCCTCCGGTGTACTCCGCGTGAGGGCCGTGCATCCCCTCCGGTGTACTCCGTGTGAGGGCCGTGCATCCCCTCTGGTGCACTTCATGTGAGGGCCGTGCATCCCCTCCAGTGTACTCCGCGTGAGGGCCGTGCATCCCCTCCGGTTTACTCCGCGTGAGGGCCGTGCATCTCCTCCGGTGTACTCCGCGTGAGGGCCGTGCATCCCCTCCGGTGTACTCCGCGTGAGGGCCATGCATCCCCTCCGGTGTACTCCGCGTGAGGGCCGTGCATCCCCTCCGGTGTACTCTGCGTGAGGGCCGTGCATCCCCTCCGGTGTGCACCCCATGTGAGGGCCGTGCATCCCCTCCGGTGCACTCCATGCGAGGGCCGTGCATCCCCTCCAGTGTACTCCGCGTGAGGGCCGTGCATCCCCTCTGGTACACTCCCTGTGAGGGCCGTGCTTCCCCTCCGGTGTACTTCATGTCGGTTGGGCTCTCGTGGTACAAATGTTGGGGGTTGGGCTCTCGTAGTACAGACACTGGTGTCGGGCTCTCGTAGTAGACGTCACGGTCAGGTGTCAGACTCTCGTAGTACAGACGTTGGGGTCGGGCTCTCGTATTACAGAAGTCAAGGTCAGGTGTCAGGCTTTTGTAGGACAGACGTCAGGGTCAGGCTCTCATAGTACAGACGTTGGGGTCAGGCTCTTGTAGTACAGAAGTCAAGGTCAGGTGTCAGGCTTTTGTAGGACAGAGGTCGGGGTCAGGATTTTGTAGGAGACGTCAGTGTCGGGCTCTCGTAGTACAGACATCGGTGTTAGGCTCTCGTAGTACAGACGTTGGGGGTGGGGCTCTCGTGGTACAGACGGGGGTTGGGCTCTCGTAGTACTAACGTTGGGGGTCGGGCTCTTGTAGTACAGACACTGGTGTCGGGCTCTCATAGTAGACGTCACGGTCAGGTTTCCGGCTTTTGTAGTACAGACGTCGGGGTCAGGTGTCATACTTTTGTAGGACAGACGCCGGGGTCAGGTGTCATACTTTTGTAGGACAGACGCCGGGGTCAGGTGTCAGGCTTTTGTAGGACAGACGCCGGGGTCAGGTGTCAGGCTTTTGTAGGACAGAGGTCGGGGTCAGGCTTTTGTAGGACAGACGACAGGGCCAGGCTCTCGAAGCACAGACGTTGGGGTCAGGCTCTCGTAGTACAGAAGTCAAGGTCAGGTGTCAGGCTTTTGTAGGACAGACGACAGGGTCAGGCTCTCATAGTACAGACGTTGGGGTCGGACTCTCGTATTACAGAAGTCAAGGTCAGGTGTCAGGCTTTTTTAGGACAGAGGTCGGGGTCAGGATTTTGTAGGAGACGTCAGTGTCGGGCTCTCGTAGTACAGACGTTGGGGGTCAGGCTCTCGTAGTACACATGGGGGTCGGGCTCTCATAGTACAGACGGGGGTCGGGCTCTCGTAGTACAGACGTTGGAGGTCGAGCTCTCGTAGTACAGACATTGGGGGTCGGGCCCTCGTAGTAAAGACGTTCGGGGTCGGGCTCTCGTAGTACAGACGGGGGTCGGGCTCTCGTAGTACAGACGTTGGAGGTCGAGCTCTCGTAGTACAGACATTGGGGGTCGGGCCCTCGTAGTACAGACGTTCGGGGTCGGGCTCTCGTAGTACAGACGTTGGGGGTAGGGCTCTCATAGTACAGACGTTGGGGTCGGGCTCTCGTAGTACAGATGTTTGGGGTTGGGCTCTCGTAGTACAGCCGTGTCAGAGTCCTGGATGTGAGGCCGAATTGCAGAGGGGGCGCCCCTTGCGGCTAAGTGCAGCGTAACCCTGGGAGTGAGACAGGGAGTACGGTGCCCAAAGGTGCACGGGTTGCCAGATCGCAGTTGCTGAGTAGCAGATAGCAGGGAGCTGCTAGGGTGCGCTGGTAAGGTTGAAGGGCAACCGTGCAAGGAGGGATTCCAGGTATGGAGCCGTGGAGCAACCAGGAGCGGAGTCAGAGCCAGGCCAATGGTCATTCAGCACAGGAATCAGTCCAAGGTGAGGTACAGCAGGATAATCAGGAACAGAGAAGGTAGCCGAGCCGGGGGTCAAACACAGGAGGACGATCAAGGTACAAATGCGGAGCCGAAGAATAGTCAGATACAAGCCGGGGTCAATGCAGGCGGAATACTGGAGCAGTCAGGCAAGCCGAGTAGTAACAGGAAGCAGATATCACAACAGGAACCAGGAACACAGGAACAAGGAAAACAGGAAGCTGATGGTGTACCCATCATGGGCAAGAAATGCGCCATCTTGGACAGGCGGTCAACGACTACCAAGATGGTTGTAAATTTCTCCGAGGGTGGTAACTCTACTATGAAATCCATAGATATTTCTTTCCATGGTTGCTCCGGCACAGGCAATGGGCGTAGTAGACCCCAAGATCTGACGTTAGACCCCTTGTTACGTTGACAAATGGTGCAGGAACTGACATATTCCCTGCAGTCAGGCTTTAGAGTGGGCCACCAAAAAGATCGTTGAACAAGCTCCAAAGTCTTTCTTACCCCGAAGTGACCAGCAAGTTGGTGGTCATGTAAAGTCTTTAGGACCTGGGCTCTGGCTTGTTGCGGAACAAAAATTTTGTTCTGATACCAAAGAAAACCTTCCTGGTTTCTTAAAGACAGTGCTTCTGGTTCAGAGCATTGGGAGGAAGCTTGTTTCAGTGAGGAACTCAGGTCGGTCTGAATCATGAGAAAGTTCTGTGGAGATAATATAGTGCTAGGAGTAATTTCTTCGGGAGTGTCAGGAAACATCCGGGACAAGGCATCGGCCTTCCCGTTCTTAGACCCCGGGCGGAAGGATATATGAAAATTGAATCTGGCAAAAAACAAGGCCCATCGAGCTTGTCGGGGTCTCAATCGTTTAGCCGTGCGAAGATACTCCAGGTTTCTGTGATCCGTGAATATCATGATGGGATGCTGAGCACCTTCAAGGAGGTACCGCCATTCCTCCAGGGCAGTTTTAATAGCCAAGAGCTCTCGATCTCCCACATCATAATTCCTTTCAGACGGACTCATCTTCCGCGAGGAGAAGGCCACAGGATGGAGTAACGACTTAGAACCCTGACGTTGGGATAAGACTGCTCCTGTGGCAACTTCAGAGGCGTCAACCTCTAAGATGTAAGGGAGGGCCGGATCAGGATGTTGCAGGATAGGTGCGGAGGTAAAGAGGGATTTGAGCTTATCAAAAGCTGATTGGGCTTCTGAAGACCACAGGAACCGAGTATGTAAACGGGTAACTTGGGTGATTGGTGAGATGATGGAGGAAAAGTTCTTTATAAACCTCCTATAAAAGTTTGCAAACCCCACGAATCTTTGTACTCCCTTTTTATCCGATGGAGTTGGCCAGTCCAAGATTGCCTGTACCTTTTGCGGGTCCATGGCAACACCACCAGTTGAGATAATTAGCCCCAGGAATTGTATTGACTCTTTTTCAAAATCACACTTCTCTGCTTTTACATAGAGTTTGTGCTTACGTAGAGTGTGCAGAACTGTCCTTACATGTGTACGATGGAGCTCCAGGGTGGTTGAAAATATCAGGATATCATCCAGGTAGATGATGACGAAGTAATCCAGAAATTCTCGAAAGATATCGTTTACAAAATGTTGGAATGTGGCCGGGGCGTTGCACAATCCAAATGGCATCACTAAGTACTCGAAATGTCCAAAGCGAGTTCTAAATGCTGTCTTCCATTCGTCACCCTCTCGGATGCGAACGAGATTGTAGGCTCCTCGAAGGTCAAGCTTAGTAAATATTCGGGCAGTACGGAGTCTCTGGAAAAGTTCCGGAACTAGAGGAAGAGGGTAACGGTTTTTTATAGTGATTTTATTGAGCTCCCTGTAATCCACACATGGTCTTAGGGATTTGTCCCTTTTTTCGACAAAAAAGATTCCGGCTCCAGCAGGAGAAGAGGAGGAACGGATGAAGCCTTTCTCCAGGTTTTCATCAATGTATTGTCGCAATGTTCCTAGTTCCACCTCCGAGAGGGGGAATATGCGACCGAATGGGATTTCGGCTCCTGGGAGTAATTCAATTGGACAATCGTATGACCGGTGTGGTGGCAGGACATCAGCCTTTTTCTTGTCAAAGACATCTGCAAACTCCTGGTAGGCCGGTGGAATACTCTGGTTGTTGACAGGTACAGGTTGGACTGACAGGCAACTGGCTACATTACTGGTTTCAGGGGCAAGACAGTGCTGTAGGCAATAAGGTGAAGTGAATGAAATTTCTTTCCTGATCCAGTTGATCTGGGGGTTGTGGGCTTGGAGCCATGGGGTACCCAAGATGACAGGGAACATAGGTGAGCTTAGAATGTCGAAACGTATGAATTCCTGATGACCATCAGGAGTAGTAACCAAAAGAGGAGTGGTCTCTTGTGTCACAGGACCGGAACTAGGCAGGGTGCCATCAGCCAGGAGGACTTCCAATCTACGGTTCTTGGGAAGAAGGGCCAGACCGAGCTTTAGTGCTAAGTCCAAGTCCAAGAAACAACTGCATGCCCCGGAGTCGACTATGGCCTGAAGCTGAACCCCCTTGTCGGCCAACTGTAGCGTGATGGAAAGGATAAGGTGAGAAGTGGAAGTTCCGGACATCTGGAAGTACACTGGAGAGTTCTTGGGTACCTTGCTGGGCCTTATGGGGCAGTTGCTCAGGAAATGTCCTTTTCGGCCACAATAGAGACAGAGATTGGCTTGACGCCGACGCTGCTTTTCCTCGGGAGTCAGTGCGGATCGCACCAAACCAACAGGCATAGCGCCAATCTCTGGTCCCTGCACCTTGGGAGTCTGAGAACGTTCAGCCTGGCGCTCTCGAAGGCGTCTATCCAACTGGATGGATAGTTGAATGAGCCCCTCGAGGGTAGCAGGGATGCCGACCCTGGCCAACTCGTCCTTAAGGGATTCAGAAAGCCCCAGGCGAAACTGGTATTTCAACGCAGCCTCATTCCAGTCTGTATCGGCAGACCACCGGCGGAAGTCCACAGCATAGTCTTCCACCGGGCGCCGTTTCTGTTGAAGAGAATGCAGAGCGGCCTCAGCGGTGGCTGTACGCTGGGGGTCATCATACAATTGCGACAGGGCCGTAAAGAACGTTTCCACTGAACTAGTAGCTGGGTCCTTCTGTTCCCATAACCTGTGGGCCCATGCCTGGGGTTCATTGGTCAGCAGGGAGATAAGAAAGCCAACTTTGACAGTCTCAGTGGAAAAGGTACGGGGTTGCAGAGCCAGATATAACAGGCAGGCATTCTTGAAGGATCTGAATTTCTGCCGGTCTCCAGAGAAACGTTCAGGGGTAGGTACCCGCGGTTCTGGGGGCAAAGTCAGTACCGAAGAGGCCGTAGCAGGGAGATTGGTGGAGGAGGAACCAGGATCCAAAAAGGCAGATGGTAGCATAAAATGTTGGAGTTTTCCTTCTAATTGAAGGTATCTTTCCTGAAGAACTTGGACCACTCGTGTAAGGGTAGCGGCCTGTTGGCATAAAGTCTCTATTGGGGACGCACCTCTGCCGGCCTCAGTCATGGCTGGATTATACCAGAGACCTCAGTCCCCGCAGTCCAGGACAGGATAAACGCCATTCAGGCTAATTTCCTAACTCTCCAGGCAACTATGCAGAAAGCCCAAGAGAATTATAAGAAACATTATGACAAGGGGAGGAGAGATCCCGTCTTTAAGGTTGGAGATAGAGTGTGGCTTTCCTCAACAAATCTTAAGCTGCCTTGCCCCTCCCGGAAGTTAGGACCAAGGTTTATCGGTCCATTCACAATTAAGAAGGAAATTAACCCAGTGGCATTTGAATTGTCTTTACCAAGTTCCTATAAAATTCACCCAGTGTTCCATGTTTCTTTATTAAAATCTGTTGTCTCCAGTCCTTTTCCAGGGAGAGAAGAAGCTCCGCCGTGTCAGCAGCAGACTTAAATAGGCAGAAGGGCGCCACCATGAGGAATACTGGCAGAATTACCCGTCCTACGGTTATCACCCTGACAAGCCGTTGGCGTCAGGCTCTTGTAGTACAGACGCTGGCTCTCATAGTACAGACGTCAGGGGGGTCGGGCTCTCATAGTACAGACGTTGGCATTGGAGGTCAGGCTCCCGTAGTACAGACGTCGAAGTCGGGCTCTCATAGTACAGACGTCGAGGTCGGACTCTCGTAGTACAGATACCGGTGTCGGGCTCTTGTAGTACAGACGTTGGCGTCAGGCTCTCATACTACAGACGTCGGGGGGGATCGGGCGCTCATAGTACAGACGGCGTCGGAGGTCAGGCTCTCGTAATACAGATATTGGGGGTTGGGTTCTCGTAGTACAGACTTCGCGGGTCAGGCTCCCGTAGTACAATGTTGGCATCGGGGACGGGCTCTCATAGTACAGATGCTGGCGTCGGGCTCCTGTAGTACAGACGTCGGGGGGTCGGGCTCTTGTAGTACATACGTCGGGGGGATCGGGCTTTCGTAGTACAAACGTTGGCGTCGGGCTCTCATAGTACAGACGCCGGGGAGTCGGGCTCTCGTAGTACAGACGTGGGGGGGTTGGGCTCTCGTAGTACAGACATTGGCGTCAAGCTCTCATACTACCATACTACAGACTTCGGTGGGGGGGTCAGGCTCTCATAGTACAGATGTTGACGTCGGAGGTTGGGCTCTCGTAGTACAGACGTCGAGGGTCAGGCTCTCGTGGTACAGACGTCGGGGGGGGGTCGGGCTCTTGTAGTACAGACGTTGGCGTCGGGCTCTCGTAGTACAGACATCAGGGGGGGTCGGGCTCTCGTAGTACAGACATCAGGGGGGTTGGGCTCTCGTAGTACAGACATCGGGGGGGTCGGGCTCTGGTAGTACAGATGTCAGGGGGGTCGGGCTCTCGTAGTACAGACGTCGGGGGGGTCGGGCTCTCGTAGTACAGACATCGGGGGGGTCGGGCTCTCGTAGTACAGATGTCAGGGGGGTCGGGCTCTCGTAGTACAGACGTCGGGGGGGGTTGGGCTCTCGCAGTACAGACGTAAGGGGGGGTCGGGCTCTCGTAGTGCAGACGTAAGGGGGGGGGTCGGGCTCTCATAGTACAGATGTTGGCGTCAGAGGTCGGGGTCTCGTAGTACAGACGTTGGGCTCTCGGAGTAGACGTGGGGGGGGATTGGGGTCTTGTAGTACAGACATTGGCGTCGGGCTCTCGTAGTACAGATGTCGGGCTCTCATAGTACAGACGTGGGGGGGGGTCAGGCTCTCGTAGTACAGACTTCGGGGGGGTCAGGCTCTCGTAGTACAGACATTGGCGTCGGGCTCAAATAGTACAGACGTCAGGTGGGGTCAGGCTCTCATAGTACAGATGTTGGAGTACAGGCGTCAGGGGTCAGGCTCTCGTAGTACAGACGTTGGGCTCTTATAGTACAGACGTCGGGCTCTTGTAGTACAGATGTTGGCGTCAGGCTCTCGTACTACAGAAGTCGGGGGGTTCGAGCTCTCATAGTAGACGGCGTCGGGTTCTCGTAGTACAGAAGTCGGGGGGTCGGGCTCTCATAGTACAGACGTTGGCGTCAGGCTTGTTGGCGACCTCCGACCCTACAGATGTCAGGGTCGGAGGTCGGACTCTCGTAGTACAGATGTTGGGGGTGGGGGTCGGGCTCTCGTAGTAAAGACGTTGGGCTCTTGTAGTACAGACGTTGGCGTCGGGCTCTCGTAGTAGATGTCGGGCTCTCATAGTACAGACGTCGGGGGGGGTCGGGCTCTCGTAGTACAGACTTTGGGGGGGTCGGGCTCTCGTAGTACAGACATTGGCGTCTGGCTCTTATAGTACAGATGTCGGGGGGGTCAGGCTCTCATAGTACAGATGTTGGCGTCGGAGGTCGGACGCTCGTAGTACAGAAGTCGGGGGGGTCGAGCTCTCGTAGTAGACGTTGGCGTCGGGCTCTCATAGTACAGACATCAGGGGGGTCAGGCTCTTGTAGTACAGACGTTGGCGTCGGGCTCTCGTAGTACAGACATCAGGGGGTCGGGCTCTCGTAGTACTGACGTCGGGGGGGGGGTCGGGCTCTCGTAGTACAGACATCTGGGGGGGTTGGGCTCTCGTAGTACAGACATGGGGGGGTTGGGCTCTCTTAGTACAGATGTCAGGGGGGGGGTCGGGCTCTCATAGTACAGACGTCGGGGGGGTCAGGCTATCGTAGTACAGACGTAAGGGGGGGGGTCGGGCTCTCGTAGTGCAGACGTAAGGGGGGGTCGGGCTCTCGTAGTAGACATTGGCGTCGGGCTCTCATAGTACAGATGTTGGCGTCAGAGGTCGGGGTCTCGTAGTACAGACGTTAGGCTCTCGTAGTAGACGTGGGGGGGATCGGGGTCTTGTAGTACAGACATTGGCGTCGGGCTCTCGTAGTACAGATGTCGGGCTCTCATAGTACAGACGTGGGGGGGGTCGGGCTCTCGTAGTACAGACTTCGGGGGGGGGTCAGGCTCTCGTAGTACAGACATTGGCGTCGGGCTCAAATAGTACAGACGTCAGGGGGGGTCAGGCTCTCATAGTACAGATGTTGGAGTACAGGCGTCAGGCTCTCATAGTACAGACGTTGGGCTCTTGTAGTACAGACGTTGGCGTCGGGCTCTTGTACTACAGAAGTCGGGGGGGTCGAGCTCTCGTAGTAGACGTTGGCGTCGGGCTCTCGTAGTACAGAAGTCGGGGGGTCAGGCTCTCGTACTACAGACGTCAGGGGGGTCAGGCTCTCGTAGTACAGACGTTGGGCTCTATACTACAGATGTCAGGGTTGGAGGTCGGGGTCTCGTAGTACAGATGTTGGGGTTTGGGCTCTCGTAGTACAGACATTGGGCTCTTGTAGTACAGACGTTGGCGTTGGGATCTTGTAGTAGATGTCGGGCTCTCGTAGTACAGACTTTGGGGGGGTGGGCTCTCGTAGTACAGACATTGGCGTCTGGCTCTCATACTACAGACGTGAGGGGGGGGGGTCAGGCTCTCATAGTACAGACGTTGGCGTCGGGGGGCGGGCGCTCGTAGTACAGATGTCGGAGGGAGTTGGGCTCTCGTAGTACAGACATCGGGGGGGGGTCAGGCTCTCGTAGTACAGATGTCGAGGGGTTGGGCTCTCGTACAGACGTCGGGCTCTCGTAGTACAGACATCAGGGGGGGTCGGGCTCTTGTAGTACAAACGTTGGCGTCGGGCTCTCGTAGTACAGATGTCGGGGGGTTGGGCTCTCGCACAGACGTCAGGGGGGTCAGGCTCTTGTAGTACAGACCTTGGCGTCAGGCTCTCCTAGTACAGAAGTCGGGGGGGTCGGGCTCTCGTAGTACAGACGTCGGGGGGGTCAGGCTCTAGTAGTACAGACGTTGGCGTTGGGCTCTATACTACAGATGTCATGGTCAGAGGTCGGGCTCTCGTAGTACAGATGTTGGGGGTCGGGCTCTCGTAGTACAGATGTAGGGCTCTTGTAGTACAGACGTTGGCGTCGGGCTCTCATACTAGATGTCGGGCTCTCATAGTGCAGACGTCGGGGGGTCGGGCTCTCGTAGTACAGACTTCGGGGGGGGGGGGTCGGGCTCTCGTAGTACAGACATTGACGTCTGGCTCTCATAGTACAGACGTCAGGGGGGTCAGGCTCTCGTAGTACAGACGTTGGCGTCGGTCGGGCGCTCGTAGTACAGATGTCGGGGGGAGTTGGGCTCTCGTAGTACAGACGTCGGGGGGGGGGATCAGGCTCTCGTAGTACAGACGTCAGGGGAGTTGGGCTCTTGTAGTACAGAAGTCGGGGGGGTCAGGCTCTCGTAATACAGACGTCGGGCTCTCTTAGTACAGGCGTCGGGCTCTTGTAGTACAGACGTTGGCATCGGGCTCTCGTAGTACAGACGTCGGGGGGGGGGGTCAGGCTCTCGTAGAACAGATGTGGGGGGGGTTGAGCTCTCGTGGTACAGACGTCAGGGGGGGTCGGGCTCTCGTAGTACAGACGTCGGGGTCGTGCTCTCGTAGTACAGACGTTGGGCTCTCGTAGTACAGACGTTGGGGGGGTCAGGCTCTCGTAGAACAGATGTCAGGGGGGGTTGGGCTCTCGTGGTACAGACGTCAGGGGGGTCGGGCTCTCATAGTACAGACGTTGGCGTTGGGCTCTCGTAGTACAGATGTCGGGGGGGGGGGTCGGGCTCTTGTAGTACAGACGGTGGCGTCGGGCTCTCATACTACAGACGTTGCGGGGTTCGGGCTCTCATACTACAGACGTTGGAGTCGGAGGTCGGGCTCTCGTAGTACAGACGTCGGGCTCTCGTAGTGCAGACGTCGGGGGGTTGGGCTATTGTACAGATGTGCACCACCGATCGGGTAAAGAGCCAATGACAGTGGCTCTTTACCACGTGATTGGCTGTGTCCAATCACAGCTGATCACACTATAAACACAGTCAGGGGGGTCGGGCTCTCATAGTACAGATGTCGGGGGGGGTCGGGCTCTCATAGTACAGATGTCAGTGGGGGTCGGGCTCTTGTAGTACAGATGCCGGGGGGAGGTCAGGCTCTCATAGTACAGACGTTGGCGTCGGGCTCTCGGAGTACAGATGTCGGGGGGGTCGGGCTCTCGTAGTACAGACGTTGGGGGGGGTTCGGGCTCTTGTAGTACAGACGTCGGGGGGGTCGGGGCTCTCATAGTACAGACGTGGGGGGGTCGGGGTCTCATAGTACAGACGTTGGCGTCGGAGGTCAGGCTCTCGTAGTGCAGACGCTGGGGTCTCATAGTACAGACGTCGGGGGTCTGGCTCTCGTAGTACAGATGTTGGGGGGGGTCGGGCTCTTGTAGTACAGACGTTGGCGTCGGCTCTCGTAGCAGACGTCGGGGGGGTCGGGCTCTCGGAGTACGGATGTTGAGGAGGGTTGGGCTCTCGTAGTACAGACGTCGGGGGGAGGGCTCTCGTAGTACAGACGTCGGGGGGTCGGGCTCTTGTAGTACAGACGTTGGCGTCAGCTCTCGTAGTAGACGTCGGGCTCTCGGAGTACAGATGTCGGGGGGGTCGGGCTCTCGTAGTACAGACATGGGGGGGGGTCAGGCTCTCGGAGTACAGATGTCGGGGGGCGCTCTCGTAGTACAGATGTCGGGGGGGTCAGGCTCTCGTAGTACAGACGTCAGGCTCTCGTAGTACAGACATCGGGGGGGGCTCTCGTAGTACAGATGTCAGGGGGGGTCGGGCTCTCGTAGTACAGACGTAAGGGGGGGGTCGGGCTCTCGTAGTGCAGACTTAAGGGGGGTCGGGCTCTCGTAGTACAGACGTTGGCGTCGGGCTCTCATAGTACAGATGTTCGTGTCAGAGGTCGGGGTCTCGTAGTACAGACGTTGGGCTCTTGTAGTAGACGTGGGGGGAATCGGGGTCTTGTACAGACGTTGGCGTCGGGCTCTGGTAGTACAGATGTCGGGCTCTCATAGTACAGACGTGGGGGGGTCGGGCTCTCGTAGTAGACTTCAGGTGGGGTCAGGCTCTCGTAGTACAGACATTGGTGTCGGGTCAAATAGTACAGATGTCGGGGGTCAGGCTCTCATAGTACAGACGTTGGAGTACAGGCGTCAGGCTCTCGTAGTACAGACGTCGGGCTCTCGTAGTAGACGTTGGCGTCGGGCTCTCGTAGTACAGAAGTCGGGGGGTCGGGCTCTCGTAGTACAGACGTCGGGGGGTCGGGCTCTCGTAGTACAGACGTCGGGGGGTCAGGCTCTCGTAGTACAGACGTTGGCGTCGGGCTCTATACTACAGATGTCAGGGTCGGGCTCTCGTAGTACAGATGTTGGGGGTCGGGCTCTCATAGTACAGACGTTGGGCTCTTGTAGTACAGACGTTGGCGTCGGGATCTCGTAGATGTCGGGCTCTCATAGCACAGACATGGGGGGGTCGGGCTCTCGTAGTACAGACTTGGGGGGGTGGTCTCTCGTAGTAGACATTGGCGTCTGGCTCTCATAGTACAGACGTCAGGGGGGGTCAGGCTCTCATAGTACAGACGTTGGCATCGGAGGTCGGGCGCTCGTAGTACAGATGTCGGGGGGAGTTGGGCTCTCGTAGTACAGACGTCGGGGGGGGTCAGGCTCTCGTAGTACAGATGTTGAGGGGTTGGGCTCTCGTACAGACGTCGGGCTCTCGTAGTACAGAAGTCGGGGGGGTCGAGCTCTCATAGTAGATGTTGGCGTCGGGCTCTCGTAGTACAGACATCAGGGGGGGTCGGGCTCTTGTAGTACAGACGTTGGCGTCGGGCTCTCGTACTACAGACATCGGGGGGGTCAGGCTCTCGTAGTACAGACGTCGGGGGGTCGGGCTCTCGTAGTGCAGACGTAAGGGGGGGGGTCGGGCTCTCGTAGTAGACATTGGCGTCGGGCTCTCGTAGTACAGACATCAGGGGGGCCGGGCTCTCGTAGTACAGATGTTGGTGTCAGAGGTTGGGCTCTCATAGTGCAGACGTGGGGCTCTCATAGTACAGACATCAGTGGGGGTCGAGCTCTTGTAGTACAGACGTTGGCGTTGGGCTCTCGTACTACAGACATCAGGGGAGGTCAGGCTCTCGTAGTACAGATGTCGGGCTCTCGTAGTGCAGACGTAAGGGGGGGTCGGGCTCTCGTAGTACAGACATTGGCGTTGGGCTCTTGTAGTACAGACATCAGGGGGGTCGTGCTCTCGTAGTACAGACGTTGGCGCCGGGCTCTCATAGTGCAGATGTTGGTGTCAGAGGTTGGGCTCTCGTAGTACAGACGTGGGGCTCTCGTAGTACAGATGTTAGGGGGATTGGGCTCTTGTAGTAGATGTTGGTGTCGGGCTCTCATAGTACAGACGTCGGGGGGGTCAGGCTCTCGTAGTAGACTTGGGGGGGGGTCTGGCTCTCATAGTACAGACTTCGGGGGGGGGGGGGGTCGGGCTCTCGTAGTACAGACATTGGCGTCGGGCTCTCATAGTACAGACGTCAGGGGGGTCAAGCTCTCATAGTACAGACGTTGGCGTCGGAGGTCGGGCGCTCTTAGTACAGACGTCGGGCACCTTGGCGTCGGGCTCTCATAGTACAGAAGTCGGGGGGGTCGGGCTCTCGTAGTACAGACGTCGGGGGTTCAGGCTCTAGTAGTACAGATGTTGGCGTCGGGCTCTATACTACAGATGTCAGGGTCGGACTCTCGTAGTACAGATGTTGGGGGTCGTGCTCTCGTAGTACAGACGTTGGGCTCTTGTAGTACAGACGTTGGCGTCGGGCTCTCGTAGTAGATGTCGGGCTGGTCGTGCTCTCGTAGTACAGACTTCGGGGGGGGGGTCGGGCTCTCGTAGTACAGACATTGGCGCCTGGCTCTCATAGTACAGACGTCAGGGGGGGTCAGGCTCTCATAGTACAGACGTTGGCGTCGGAGGTCGGGTGCTCGTAGTACAGATGTCGGGGGGGAGTTGGGCTCTCGTAGTACAGACGTCGGGGGGGGGGGTCAGGCTCTCATAGTACAGATGTCGGGGGAGTTGGGCTCTCGTAGTACAGAAGTTGGGGGCGGTCAGGCTCTCGTAGTACAGACGTCGGGGTCGGGCTCTCGTAGTACAGACGTCGGGCATTCGTAGTAGACGTCGGGCTCTTGTAGTACAGACGTTGGCGTCGGGCTCTCGTAGTACAGACGTGGGGGGGTCAGGCTCTCGTAGAACAGATGTCGGGGGGGTGGTACAGACATGAGGGGGGTCGGACTCTCGTAGTACAGACGTCGGGTCGGGCTCTCATAGTACAGAAGTTGGCGTTGGGCTCTCGTAGTACAGACGTCGGGGGGGTCGGGATTCTCGTAGTACAGACGGTGGCGTCGGGCTCTCATACTACAGACGTTGGGGGGTTCAGGCTCTCATGGTACAGACGTTGGAGTCGGAGGTCGGGCTCTCATAGTACAGACGTTGGGCTCGTAGTGCAGATGTCGGGGGGTCGGGCTATTGTACAGATGTGCACCACCGATCGGGTAAAGAGCCAGTGACTCTTTACCACGTGATTGGCTGTGTCCAATCACAGCTGATCACACTATAAACACACTGTCAGGGGGGTCGGGCTCTCATAGTACAGACGTCAGGGGGGGTCGGGCTCTCGTAGTACAGATGCCGGGGGGGTTAGGCTCTCGTAGTACAGACGTTGGCGTCGGACTCTCAGAGTACAGACGACGGGGGGGGGGGGTTGGGCACTTGTAGTACAGACGTCGGGGGGGTCGGGGTCTCATAGTACAGACTTTGGCGTCGGAGGTCAGGCTCTCGTAGTACAGACGCTGGAGTCTCATAGTACAGACGTCGGGGGTCTGGCTCTGGTAGTACAGATGTCAGGGGGGGGTCGGGCTCTTGTAGTACAGATGTTGGCGTCGGCTCTCGTTGCAGACGTCGGGGGGGGTCGGGCTCTCGGAGTACGGATGTTGGGGAGGGTCGGGCTCTTGTAGTACAGACGTTGGGGGGAGGGGGTCGGGCTCTTGTAGTACAGATGTCGGGGGGTCGGGCTCTTGTAGTACAGACGTTGACGTCGGCTCTCATAGTAGACGTCGGACTCTCGTAGTACAGACATCGGGGGGGTCAGGCTCTCCTAGTACAGATGTCGGGGGGGGCGCTCTCGTAGTACAGATGTCGGGGGGGGGGTCAGGCTCTCGTAGTACAGTACAGACGTTGGCGTCAGACTCTCGTAGTACAGACGTCGGGGGGGGTAAGGCTCTCCTAGTACAGATGTCGGGGGGGGGGGCGCTCTCGTAGTACAGATGTCGGGGGGGGGGTCAGGCTCTCATAGTACAGTACAGACGTTGGCGTCGGACTCTCGTAGTACAGACGTCGGGGAGGTAAGGCTCTCGTAGTACAGACGTTGGCATCAGGCTCTCGTAGTACAGATGTTGGGGGGGTTTGGTCTCTCCTAGTACAGATGTCGGGGGGGTCGGGCTCTCGTAGTACAGATGTCGGGCTCTTGTAGTACAGACGTCGGGTCTCATAGTACAGACGTTGGCGTCGGAGGTCAGGCTCTCGTAGTACAGACGCTGGAGTCTCATAGTACAGACGTCGGGGGTCTGGCTCTGGTAGTACAGATGTCAGGGGGGGGTCGGGCTCTTGTAGTACAGATGTTGGCGTCGGCTCTCGTAGCAGACGTCGGGGGGGGGGTCGGGCTCTTGGAGTACGGATGTTGGGGAGGGTCGGGCTCTCGTAGTACAGACGTTGGGGGGAGGGGGTCGGGCTCTCGTAGTACAGATGTCGGGCTCTTGTAGTACAGACGTTGGCGTCGGCTCTCATAGTAGACGTCGGACTCTCGTAGTACAGACATCGGGGGGGGTCAGGCTCTCCTAGTACAGATGTCGGGGGGGGGGGGGGCGCTCTCGTAGTACAGATGTCGGGGGGGGGGTCAGGCTCTCATAGTACAGTACAGACGTTGGCGTCGGACTCTCGTAGTACAGACGTCGGGGAGGTAAGGCTCTCGTAGTACAGACGTTGGCATCAGGCTCTCGTAGTACAGATGTTGGGGGGGTTTGGTCTCTCCTAGTACAGATGTCGGGGGGGTCGGGCTCTCGTAGTACAGATGTCGGGCTCTTGTAGTACAGACGTCGGGGGGGTCGGGGTCTCATAGTACAGACGTTGGCATTGGAGGTCAGGCTCTCGTAGTACAGACGCTGGGGTCTCATAGTACAGATGTTGGGGTCTGGCTCTCGTAGTACAGATGTCAGGGGGGGTCGGGCTCTTGTAGTACAGATGTTGGCTCTCGTAGAAGACGTCGGGGGGGTCGGGCTCTCGGAGTACGGATGTTGGGGAGGGTCGGGCTCTCGTAGTACAGACGTCGGGGGGAGGGTTCTCATAGTACAGATGTCGGGGGGTCGGGCTTTTGTAGTACAGACGTTGGCGTCGGCTCTCGTAGTAGACGTCGTACTCTCGTAGTACAGACATCGGGGGGGTCAGGCTCTCGCAGTACAGATGTGGGGGGGGCGCTCTCGTAGTACAGATGTTGGGGGGGGTCAGGCTCTCGTAGTACAGTACAGACGTTGGCGTCAGACTCTCGTAGTACAGACGTGGGGGGGGGGTCAGACTCTCGTAGTACAGACGTTGGCATCAGGCTCTCGTAGTACAGATGTTGGGGGGGTTTGGGCTCTCCTAGTACAGATGTCGGGGGGGGGTCGGGCTCTCGTAGTACAGATGTCGGGCTCTTGTACTACAGATGTCGGGGGGGTTTGGCTCTTGTAGTACAGATGTTGGGGGGGTTTGGGCTCTCGTAGTACAGATGTCGGGGGGGTCGGGCTCTCGTAGTACAGATGTCGGGGGGGTCGGGCTCTCGTAGTACAGATGATGGGGGGGGGGTCGGGCCCTCGTAGTACAGATGTCGGGGGGGGGGGGGTCGGGCTCTCGTAGTACAGATGTCGGGCTCTCGTAGTACAGATGTCGGGGGGGAGCTCTTGTAGTACAGATGGCAGGGGGGGTCAGGCTCTCGTAGTACAGATGTCGGGGGGGGGGGGGTGGGTTGGGCTCTCATAGTACAGACGTCGGGGGGGTGTCGGACTCTCGTAGTACAGATGTCGGGGGGGTTAGGCTCTCGTAGTACAGACGTCGGGGGTGTCGGACTCTCGTAGTACAGACACTGGCGTCAGGCTCTCCTAGTACAGATGTTGGGGGGGCGGGCTCTTGTAGTACAGATGTCGGGGGGGAGGGCTCTCATAGTACAGATGTTGAGGGTCTTTAAACAGTTCCTGCCTGCTGTGTAGTCAAATGACGACCGGACGGGACCGCTCTAACTCTGGGAGGAAGTTATAGGATGTCCTCCCATTCTTGGCGTGCAATCTAGTGCACCACCGATCGGGTAAAGAGCCAATGACAGTGGCTCTTTACCACGTGATTGGCTGTGTCCAATCACAGCTGATCACACTATAAACACTTGCTGGTTATCGGCAGTCCCTTCTTCATGCTGTCACAGTGTGAGGAGAGGAGAGCCGGTCAGCGCACATCAGTGAAGGAGAAAAAAAAACACTTGTTTGAAAAATTTTATAACAGAAATTAAGAAAAACTGTTTTTCCCCCCTAAATTTTCAATCTTTTTTTAGTTTGTTTAGCAAAATATAAACCCCCACCGGTGATCAAATCCCACCAAAGAAAATCTCTATTTGTGTGAAAAGAATGATAAAAATGTAGTTTGGGTACAGTGTTGCATGACTGCGCAATTGTCATTCAAAGTGTGACAGCGCTGAAAGCTGAGAATTGGTCTGGGCAGGAAGGGGGGGGGGCGTAGTGTCCGGTAGGCGAGTGGTTAATAAGCCAATCACAGCCCACAGTTCTGGTCCATGGTCTTCTCAGAGTTGTTTATTGGAATCCCAGTTTGCTCTCCAGTCATCTGGATCCAGTAGATGGCGATCCGTCACCCAGCCTGAGGCAGAGAGTCCTGCGAGAGAGAGAGAGAAAGAAAGTACCCCATGAATCTCAGCCTGGGAGGACCCAAACCTGACAACAAGAGAGAGGAAGGACCTGATCCCAACCACAAGAGAAAGACCCAACCCCAAAGGAAGGGAAGGACCCGACCCCAACCACAAGGGAAAGGAAGGACCCGACCCCAACCACAAGGGAAAGGAAGGACCCGACCCCAACCACAAGGGAAAGGAAGGACCCGACCCCAACCACAAGGGAAAGGAAGGACCCGACCCCAACCACAAGGGAAAGGAAGGACCCGACCCCAACCACAAGGGAAAGGAAGGACCCGACCCCAACCACAAGGGAAAAGGAAGGACCCGACCCCAACCACAAGGGAAAGGAAGGACCCGACCCCAACCACAAGGGAAAGGAAGGACCCGACCCCAACCACAAGGGAAAGGAAGGACCCGACCCCAACCACAAGGGAAAGGAAGGACCCGACCCCAACCACAAGGGAAAGGAAGGACCCGACCCCAACCACAAGGGAAAGGATGGACCCGACCCCAACCACAAGGGAAAGGATGGACCCGACCCCAACCACAAGAGGAAGGGCCCGACCCCAACCACAAGGGAAAGGAAGGACCCGACCCCAACCACAAGGGAAAGGAAGGACCCGACCCCAACCACAAGAGGAAGGGCCCGACCCCAACCACAAGGGAAAGGAAGGACCCGACCCCAACCACAAGGGAAAGGAAGGACCCGACCACAAGGGAAAGGAAGGACCCGACCCCAACCACAAGGGAAAGGAAGGACCCGACCCCAACCACAAGGGAAAGGAAGGACCCGACCCCAACCACAAGGGAAAGGAAGGACCCGACCCCAACCACAAGGGAAAGGAAGGACCCGACCCCAACCACAAGGGAAAGGAAGGACCCGACCCCAACCACAAGGGAAAGGAAGGACCCGACCCCAACCACAAGGGAAAGGAAGGACCCGACCCCAACCACAAGGGAAAGGAAGGACCCGACCCCCACCACAAGGGAAAGACCCAACCCCAAAGGAAGGGAAGGACCCGACCCCAACCACAAGGGAAGGGAAGGACCCGACCCCAACCACAAGGGAAGGGAAGGACCCGACCCCAACCACAAGGGAAAGGAAGGACCCGACCCCAACCACAAGGGAAAGGAAGGACCCGACCCCAACCACAAGGAAAAGACCCAACACCAAAGGAAGGGAAGGGAAGGACCCAACCCCAAAGGAAGGGAAGGACCCGACCCCAACCACAAGGGAAGGGAAGGACCCGACCCCAACCACAAGGGAAGGGAAGGACCCGACCCCAACCACAAGGGAAAGGAAGGACCCGACCCCAACCACAAGGGAAAGGAAGGACCCGACCCCAACCACAAGGGAAAGGAAGGACCCGACCCCAACCACAAGGAAAAGACCCAACACCAAAGGAAGGGAAGGACCCAACCCCCACCACAAGGGAAGGACCCAACCCTGACCACAAGGGAAAGGAAGGACCCAACCCCGACCACAAGGGAAAGGAAGGACCCAACCCCGACCACAAGGGAAAGGAAGGACCCAACCCCGACCACAAGGGAAAGGAAGGACCCAACCCCGACCACAAGGGAAAGGAAGGACCCAACCCCGACCACAAGGGAAAGGAAGGACCCAACCCCGACCACAAGGGAAAGGAAGGACCCAACCCCGACCACAAGGGAAAGGAAGGACCCAACCCCGACCACAAGGGAAAGGAAGGACCCAACCCCGACCACAAGGGAAAGGAAGGACCCAACCCCGACCACAAGGGAAAGGAAGGACCCAACCCCGACCACAAGGGAAAGGAAGGACCCAACCCCGACCACAAGGGAAAGGAAGGACCCAACCCCGACCACAAGGCAAAGGAAGGACCCAACCCCGACCACAAGGCAAAGGAAGGACCCAACCCCGACCACAAGGCAAAGGAAGGACCCAACCCCGACCACAAGGCAAAGGAAGGACCCAACCCCGACCACAAGGCAAAGGAAGGACCCAACCCCGACCACAAGGCAAAGGAAGGACCCAACCCCGACCACAAGGCAAAGGAAGGACCCAACCCCGACCACAAGGCAAAGGAAGGACCCAACCCCGACCACAAGGCAAAGGAAGGACCCAACCCCGACCACAAGGCAAAGGAAGGACCCAACCCCGACCACAAGGCAAAGGAAGGACCCAACCCCGACCACAAGGCAAAGGAAGGACCCAACCCCGACCACAAGGCAAAGGAAGGACCCAACCCCGACCACAAGGCAAAGGAAGGACCCAACCCCGACCACAAGGCAAAGGAAGGACCCGACCACAAGGGAAAGGACCCAACCCCGACCACAAGGGAAAGGACCCAACCACAAGGCAAATGAAGGACCCAACCCCGACCACAAGGGAAAGGACCCAACCCCAAGGGAAAGGAAGGACCCAACCCTGACCACAAGGGAAAGGAAGGACCCAACCCTGACCACAAGGGAAGGGAAGGACCCAACCCCCACCACAAGGGAAGGGAAGGACCCAACCCCCACCACAAGGGAAGGGAAGGACCCAACCCCCACCACAAGGGAAGGGAAGGACCCAACCCCCACCACAAGGGAAGGGAAGGACCCAACCCCCACCACAAGGGAAGGGAAGGACCCAACCCCCACCACAAGGGAAGGGAAGGACCCAACCCCCACCACAAGGGAAGGGAAGGACCCAACCCCCACCACAAGGGAAGGGAAGGACCCAACCCCCACCACAAGGGAAGGGAAGGACCCAACCCCCACCACAAGGGAAGGGAAGGACCCAACCCCCACCACAAGGGAAGGGAAGGACCCAACCCCCACCACAAGGGAAGGGAAGGACCCAACCCCCACCACAAGGGAAGGGAAGGACCCAACCCCCACCACAAGGGAAAGGAAGGACCCAACCCCCACCACAAGGGAAAGGAAGGACCCAACCCCCACCACAAGGGAAGGGAAGGACCCAACCCCCACCACAAGGGAAGGGAAGGACCCAACCCCGACCACAAGGGAAGGGAAGGACCCAACCCCCACCACAAGGGAAGAGAAGGACCCAACCCCCACCACAAGGGAAAGGAAGGACCCAACCCCCACCACAAGGGAAAGGAAGGACCCAACCCTGACCACAAGGGAAAGGAAGGACCCAACCCTGACCACAAGGGAAAAGAAGGACCAAACCCCGACCACAAGGGAAAGGAAAGACCCAACCCCAACCACAAAGGAAGGGAAGGACCCAACCCCCACCACAAGGGAAAGGAAGGACCCAACCCCCACCACAAGGGAAAGGAAGGACCCAACCCCCACCACAAGGGAAAGGAAGGACCCAACCCTGACCACAAAGGGAAAGGAAGGACCCAACCCTGACCACAAAGGGAAAGGAAGGACCCAACCCTGACCACAAGGGAAAGGAAAGACCCAACCCTGACCACAAGGGAAAGGAAGGACCCAACCCTGACCACAAGGGAAAGGAAGGACCCAACCACAAGGGAAAGGAAGGACCCAACCACAAGGGAAAGGAAGGACCCAACCACAAGGGAAAGGAAGGACCCAACCACAAGGGAAAGGAAGGACCCAACCACAAGGGAAAGGAAGGACCCAACCACAAGGGAAAGGAAGGACCCAACCCCGACCACAAGGGAAAGGAAGGACCCAACCCTGACCACAAGGGAAAGGAAGGACCCAACCCTGACCACAAGGGAAAGGACCCAGCCCTGACCAAACGGGAAAGGACCCCAGTCATGGAGTACAGCCGGTCACCTAACCCAGTCATGTGACCAGAATCCGTCAGCTCATTGTTACCTTGGCAGAAGTCTGGGAAGAGGTGATCCATCTGGGCGTGTGTCTCCTCCAGGACAAAGTAACGTTGAGGATCTGATGAGACAAGTGTGGAGTGTTCATACTGAGAGATTCCTGACAGCAGGAGAAGCACAGGCTGGATAATAGGGAGACATGGGGGGGGGGGGCAGACCTTCCTCCTCACAGCTCCCTCTATAGCAAGGATGACCTCACCTGAGCTCCCGGCCTTCCTGTGAAGGATCTCTGCATGGACCACAGATCTAATGATGTCCACAGTGCCCGCCTCTTCATGTAATACCACCGCCAGCCGGCCTGCCAAACGGACACACAATCAAGGGCTTAGGATGTACGAGGTGGCAGTGTGAGGTCTTAAATGATTGTAAGGCTCACTTTTTTAAATAACAAACATGTCATACTTACCTCCACTGTGAAGCTTGTTTTGCACAAAGTGGATCCTCAACTTCTGGGGTCCCCCGGCGGCTCTCGCAGCTCCTCCCCACATCAGATAACCCCCTAGGAGAAGCGCCCCAGAGTCCTAGGAGAAGCACTCTCCTGGGGGGTTACCTTGCGGGCGCGCTCCCGAGTCCTAGGAGAAGTACTCTCCTGGGGGGTTACCTTGCGGGCGCGCTCCTGAGTCCTAGGAGAAGCACTCTCCTGGGGGGTTACCTTGCGGGCGCGCTCCCGAGTCCATGGACACGAATGCCGGACTCGGCCCGCCCCCTGCGTCATTGGATTTGATTGACAGCAGCAAGAGCCAAATGCTGCGCTGCTATCAATCTATCCAATCAAGAAGCCGGGACCCCGTGCAGAGAGGGACAGCGCGCCTCTGCCGAGTGAATTCCAGGGTTCAGGTAAGTAAAACGGGGGGGTGGGGCGGTGAATGCCAGAAGTTTTTTCACCTTAATGCATAGGATGCATTAAGGTGAGAAAATACAAGGGTTTACAACCCCTTTACTCTAGGTTAGTTGGGTTATATGCCATGGCAGGGAGGGCTTAGTCTGGGTTAGTTGGGTTATATGCTATGGCAGAGAGGGCTTAGTCTGGGTTAGTTGGGTTATATGCCATGGCAGAGAGGGCTTAGTCTGGGTTAGTTGGGTTATATGCCATGGCAGGGAGGGCTTAGTCTGGGTTAGTTGGGTTATGTGCATTGGCAGAGAGGGCTTAGTCTGGGTTAGTTGGGTTATGTGCATTGGCAGAGAGGGCTTAGTCTGGGTTAGTTGGGTTATGTGCCATGGCAGAGAGGGCTTAGTCTGGGTTAGTTGGGTTATATGCCATGGCAGGGAGGGCTTAGTCTGGGTTAGTTGGGTTATGTGCATTGGCAGAGAGGGCTTAGTCTGGGTTAGTTGGGTTATATGCCATGGCAGAGAGGGCTTAGTCTGGGTTAGTTGGGTTATGTGCCATGGCAGGGAGGGCTTAGTTTGGGGTTGGTTGGGTTATATACCATGGCAGAGAGGGCTTAGTCTGGGTTAGTTGGGTTATGTGCATTGGCAGAGAGGGCTTAGTCTGGGTTAGTTGGGTTATGTGCATTGGCAGAGAGGGCTTAGTCTGGGTTAGTTGGGTTATATGCCATGGCAGAGAGGGCTTAGTCTGGGTTAGTTGGGTTATATGCCATGGCAGAGAGGGCTTAGTCTGGGTTAGTTGAATTATATACCATGGCAGAGAGGGCTTAGTCTGGGTTAGTTGGGTTATATACCATGGCAGAGAGGGCTTAGTCTGGGTTATGTACCATGGCAGAGAGGGCTTAGTCTGGGTTAGTTGGTGTCACGGACCTGGCCGGAGAAGAGGCTGTTGGAGAGGACTGTGTGCGGGCCTGTTGCCCACAGATTATGGGCCCTAGCATTTGAGGTGAATGAGAAATCCAGTCTGAACTGTATTAATCGGACTCAGTCATGTATATATTGTATGGGGACTCCTTGCTGTGGATCTGTGTCCCTGAAGAGGGAGGGGGGGGGGTTCCTCCAGCAGCCCCCTGCTGATAAGACTGATTCATTCTGTTGGGACACATCATGTGAGGAGATGCTGGTGTCAACTTGTGCTTATGTTAATGGAATGAGCTAATGACATTGTCCTCCATACAATGTAGGAGACGGGACGACTCCTATTGGAGCTCATGTTAATTAGGTTAGCTTTGAGTCATCCTGGTGTATAAATGTGTGTGAGATCTCAAATAAAAGTTAGTTCTGATGTACTCCAAGACTGGTGTTGTCTAGTTCTTGGGGGTTCCTATAGCCAGATCCATTGGACTCGTGTTCCAGAACTTAGGAAGCGGTATATGATGGAAGCACTCAAGCGGAGTGTGGGACGTTCCGTGACATTGTTGGCAAGCAGTGGGATAGCTTCCTGAAGTCTGGGACATCCAAACCTCCAACTGGATCCAAGATCAGCATAGCAGACTTCAGTCACCCCAGCGGAGATATGGACCTGGCATCAGAATTCCCGGGGCTGCTGCGGATCATCCTTTCAACGTACACCAGGACTGTGTCTGAGGATGAATACCTGGAACTCAGGCAGCTGATTCGGGTGGAGCTCTGGATTGCAGCCCTCCGTCTCGCTGGTATAAAACAGGGCAAGTGCTTTCCAACCCAAGAGCAACGGGCCAGTGACCAACGGGCATTGCGGATGGCATTCCTGGGAGAGCAGCCCCAGGAGCAATGGGTGACTGAGTTGGACAGGTTGGTCCAGCAGGAGATAGAGCTGGACAATTGTTATCGGGCTCTGCAATGGCACGCAGAGGAGGGATATTTAGGGGAGACAACAGAATGCTCTCCGGAGGGATATGACTTTGGCGGCCCTGGATTGCTGTGGGAGAACCTTACAGATCTTTTTATGTTTGGCGATGAGGGGGAACCTGACCTTGAGGACATGAGAGACTATAGAGAGTCTATGCTCGGTCTTGCAGGGGTCTCAGAGCTCAAACCTGATCTGGACCATTTGCTAAGGAAGGAACAGCATCTGGAAAGGGCATACAGGAAACTGCTAGAACACGTTCAGCAGCATGCCAGAGAATCGGCAGTGGAAAATCCGGAGATTGCCGTCCCCAAACCTGAAGTGCTGACAACAGGGCAGAGCTCTGCTAACCTCTGCCCAGCACTGATAGCATCTTCTGGGTTCCATGGACAGGAGATGGTGAACCTATATCCCCAGACATCAGTTGCAGAGACATGGGACTTGATAGACTTTTCTGCTGAGGAAGAACAACCTGATGAGCCTCCAGCAGAAGAGCTGCTATCAGGGCCAAAGTTCACTGTGTTCTGCCCAGCACCAACAGTGGCTTCGGCCTTCTTGAGAGAAGAGGTAGTCGGCCTTTCTCCCACAACACTGACAGGGACATGTGATTTTCTGCCAGCAGCATCTATGGAGTTAAAACAAACTTCTCCAGCTGAAGATCTGGTAACTGAACAGAGGGTCCAAGACCTCTGTCCCACACTTTTACCACTTCCAGAGACTGGGGATTTAATAGACGTTTCTGTAGAGGAGGAACCACCTGGCAAACCCCCAGCAGAAGTGCTGGCAACCGGACAGAGGGTCCAAGACCTCTGCCCCACACCTGCAGCAATTGTGGAGGCCCAAGGTGAGGAGGTGGCAATCTATCGCGAGCTGCAGATCAGGATCCAAGGAGAGAATGCAGTCATCACCTCACAACTGCAGCTTGATCTGGTGTCGGTTGATGGGGCTTCAGTCCCCACCTGTATACCCCAGGGATGCTGGGCAGTCGGCCCAGATCCCCAACAGCAGGATGGAGTGAGCCCAGTCCCCCTGTCTTCTCTCCAGCAGCAGAAAGGATTCCAGGGAGAAGGGCCAGTCCAGGCCTCTCCCCAGCGGCAGATATGTTCTCTGAGAGAGGCAGAGGATGGCTGGGTGAGTAATACACTGTTTGGAATAATTTGTTTGGGGTACTGTGTGGGTACAGGCAGTAGAGGACTGGAACTACTGACTAACTTCGGAGTCAACCTGTCTGGGGTCTCCTCCTATGTTAGTCTCCTGCCGAAAGGGGAGAAATGTCACGGACCTGGCCGGAGCAGAGGCTGTTGGAGAGGACTGTGTGCGGGCCTGTTGCCCACAGATTATGGGCCCTAGCATTTGAGGTGAATGAGAAATCCAGTCTGAACTGTATTAATCGGACTCAGTCATGTATATATTGTATGGGGACTCCTTGCTGTGGATCTGTGTCCCTGAAGAGGGAGGGGGGGGTTCCTCCAGCAGCCCCCTGCTGATAAGACTGATTCATTCTGTTGGGACACATCATGTGAGGAGATGCTGGTGTCAACTTGTGCTTATGTTAATTGAAGGAGCTAATGACATTGTCCTCCATACAATGTAGGAGACGGGACGACTCCTATTGGAGCTCATGTTAATTAGGTTAGCTTTGAGTCATCCCTGCTGTATAAAGGTCTGTGAGATCTCAAATAAAAGTTAGTTCTGATGTACTCCAAGACTGGTGTTGTCTAGTTCTTGGGGGTTCCTATAGCCAGATCCATTGGACTCGTGTTCCAGAACTTAGGAAGCGGTATATGACGGAAGCACTCAAGCGGAGTGTGGGACGTTCCGTGACAGTTGGGTTATATACCATGGCAGAGAGGGCTTAGTCTGGGTTAGTTGGGTTATATACCATGGCAGAGAGGGCTTAGTCTGGGTTATGTACCATGGCAGAGAGGGCTTAGTCTGGGTTAGTTGGGTTATGTGCCATGGCAGAGAGGGCTTAGTCTGGGTTAGTTGGGTTATATGCCATGGCAGAGAGGGCTTAGTCTGGGTTAGTTGGGTTATATGCCATGGCAGAGAGGGCTTAGTCTGGGTTAGTTGGGTTATATACCATGGCAGAGAGGGCTTAGTCTGGGTTATGTACCATGGCAGAGAGGGCTTAGTCTGGGTTAGTTGGGTTATGTGCCATGGCAGAGAGGGCTTAGTCTGGGTTAGTTGGGTTATGTGCCATGGCAGAGAGGGCTTAGTCTGGGTTAGTTAGGTTATGTGCCATGGCAGAGAGGGCTTAGTCTGGGTTAGTTGGGTTATATGCCATGGCAGAGAGGGCTTAGTCTGGGTTAGTTAGGTTATGTGCCATGGCAGAGAGGGCTTAGTCTGGGTTAGTTGGGTTATATGCCATGGCAGAGAGGGCTTAGTCTGGGTTAGTTGGGTTATGTGCCATGGCAGAGAGGGCTTAGTCTGGGTTAGTTGGGTTATGTGCCATGGCAGAGAGGGCTTAGTCTGGGTTAGTTGGGTTATGTGCCATGGCAGAGAGGGCTTAGTCTGGGTTAGTTGGGTTATGTGCCATGGCAGAGAGGGCTTAGTCTGGGTTAGTTGGGTTATGTGCCATGGCAGAGAGGGCTTAGTCTGGGTTAGTTAGGACTAGATTAATGGAATGAGTCCAATCATTGTAGAAAACATTCCATTACCGGTATCGGCTCTCCAGCCCAGCAGGTAGCGGGAACGGTTTCCTTTCTTCAGCTGCTCCAGCTGGGAGACACTATAAGAGAGGGAGAGGTAAGAGGAGATACATGGGGTACACACCATTCCAGGGGTGACAAGGCTATCCCAAGAGAAGATACATGGGGTACACACCATTCCAGGGGTGACATGACTATCCTAAGAGAAGATACACGGGGTACACACCATTCCAGGGATGACATGACTATCCTAAGAGAAGATACATGGGGTACACACCATTCCAGGGGTGACAAGGCTATCCTAAGAGAAGATACACGGGGTACACACCATTCCAGGGGTGACAAGGCTATCCTAAGAGAAGATACACGGGGTACACACCATTCCAGGGATGACATGACTATCATAAGAGGAGATACACGGGGTACACACAGCTCCAGGGGTGACATGACTATCCTAAGAGGAGATACACGGGGTACACACCATTCCAGGGGTGACAAGGCTATCCTAAGAGGAGATACACGGGGTACACACCATTCCAGGGGTGACATGGCTATCCTAAGAGGAGATACACGGGGTACACACCATTCCAGGGGTGACATGGCTATCCTAAGAGAAGATACACGGGGTACACACCATTCCAGGGATGACATGACTATCATAAGAGGAGATACACGGGGTACACACAGCTCCAGGGGTGACATGACTATCCTAAGAGGAGATACACGGGGTACACACCATTCCAGGGGTGACAAGGCTATCCTAAGAGGAGATACACGGGGTACACACCATTCCAGGGGTGACATGGCTATCCTAAGAGGAGATACACGGGGTACACACCATTCCAGGGGTGACATGACTATCCTAAGAGGAGATACACGGGGTACACACCATTCCAGGGGTGACAAGGCTATCCTAAGAGGAGATACACGGGGTACACACCATTCCAGGGGTGACATGGCTATCCTAAGAGGAGATACACGGGGTACACACCATTCCAGGGGTGACAAGGCTATCCTAAGAGGAGATACACGGGGTACACACCATTCCAGGGGTGACAAGGCTATCCTAAGAGAAGATACACGGGGTACACACCATTCCAGGGGTGACATGACTATCCTAAGAGAAGATACACGGGGTACACACCACTCCAGGGGTGACATGACTATCCTAAGAGGAGATACACGGGGTACACACCATTCCAGGGGTGACAAGGCTATCCTAAGAGAAGATACACGGGGTACACACCATTCCAGGGGTGACATGACTATCCTAAGAGAAGATACACGGGGTACACACCATTCCAGGGGTGACAAGACTATCCTAAGAGGAGATACACGGGGTACACACCATTCCAGGGGTGACATGGCTATCCTAAGAGGAGATACACGGGGTACACACCATTCCAGGGGTGACATGACTATCCTAAGAGGAGATACACGGGGTACACACAGCTCCAGGGGTGACATGACTATCCTAAGAGGAGATACACGGGGTACACACAGCTCCAGGGGTGACAAGGCTATCCTAAGAGGAGATACACAGGGTACACACCACTCCAGGGGTGACATGACTATCCTAAGAGGAGATACATGGGGTACACACCACTCCAGGGGTGACATGACTATCCTAAGAGGAGATACACGGGGTACACACCATTCCAGGGGTGACATGACTATCCTAAGAGAAGATACACGGGGTACACACCATTCCAGGGGTGACAAGGCTATCCTAAGAGGAGATACACGGGGTACACACCATTCCAGGGGTGACAAGGCTATCCTAAGAGGAGATACATGGGGTACACACCACTCCAGGGGTGACAAGGCTATCCTAAGAGGAGATACACGGGGTACACACCATTCCAGGGGTGACAAGGCTATCCTAAGAGAAGATACACGGGGTACACACCACTCCAGGGGTGACAAGGCTATCCTAAGAGGAGATACACGGGGTACACACCATTCCAGGGATGACAGGACTATCCTAAGAGAAGATACACGGGGTACACACCATTCCAGGGGTGACATGACTATCCTAAGAGGAGATACACGGGGTACACACCATTCCAGGGGTGACATGACTATCCTAAGAGGAGATACACGGGGTACACACCATTCCAGGGGTGACATGACTATCCTAAGAGGAGATACACGGGGTACACACCATTCCAGGGGTGACAAGGCTATCCTAAGAGAAGATACACGGGGTACACACCACTCCAGGGGTGACAAGGCTATCCTAAGAGAAGATACACGGGGTACACACAGCTCCAGGGGTGACATGACTATCCTAAGAGGAGATACATGGGGTACACACAGCTCCAGGGGTAACATGACTATCCTAAGAGGAGATACACGGGGTACACACCATTCCAGGGATGACAGGACTATCCTAAGAGGAGATACACGGGGTACACACCATTCCAGGGATGACAGGACTATCCTAAGAGGAGATACACGGGGTACACACCATTCCAGGGATGACAGGACTATCCTAAGAGAAGATACACGGGGTACACACCATTCCAGGGGTGACATGACTATCCTAAGAGGAGATACACGGGGTACACACCATTCCAGGGGTGACATGACTATCCTAAGAGGAGATACACGGGGTACACACCATTCCAGGGGTGACATGACTATCCTAAGAGGAGATACACGGGGTACACACCATTCCAGGGGTGACAAGGCTATCCTAAGAGAAGATACACGGGGTACACACCACTCCAGGGGTGACAAGGCTATCCTAAGAGAAGATACACGGGGTACACACCACTCCAGGGGTGACATGACTATCCTAAGAGGAGATACACGGGGTACACACAGCTCCAGGGGTGACATGACTATCCTAAGAGGAGATACACGGGGTACAAACCATTCCAGGGGTGACAAGGCTATCCTAAGAGAAGATACACGGGGTACACACCATTCCAGGGGTGACATGACTATCCTAAGAGAAGATACACGGGGTACACACCATTCCAGGGGTGACAAGGCTATCCTAAGAGAAGATACACGGGGTACACACCACTCCAGGGGTGACAAGGCTATCCTAAGAGAAGATACACGGGGTACACACCACTCCAGGGGTGACATGACTATCCTAAGAGGAGATACACGGGGTACACACAGCTCCAGGGGTGACATGACTATCCTAAGAGGAGATACACGGGGTACACACCATTCCAGGGGTGACAAGGCTATCCTAAGAGAAGATACACGGGGTACACACCATTCCAGGGGTGACATGACTATCCTAAGAGGAGATACATGGGGTACACACCATTCCAGGGGTGACATGACTATCCTAAGAGGAGATACATGGGGTACACACCACTCCAGGGGTGACATGACTATCCTAAGAGAAGATACACGGGGTACACACCATTCCAGGGGTGACATGACTATCCTAAGAGAAGATACACGGGGTACACACCATTCCAGGGGTGACAAGGCTATCCTAAGAGAAGATACACGGGGTACACACCACTACAGGGGTGACAAGGCTATCCTAAGAGAAGATACACGGGGTACACACCACTCCAGGGGTGACATGACTATCCTAAGAGGAGATACATGGGGTACACACAGCTCCAGGGGTGACATGACTATCCTAAGAGGAGATACACGGGGTACACACCATTCCAGGGGTGACAAGGCTATCCTAAGAGAAGATACACGGGGTACACACCATTCCAGGGGTGACATGACTATCCTAAGAGGAGATACATGGGGTACACACCATTCCAGGGGTGACATGACTATCCTAAGAGGAGATACATGGGGTACACACCACTCCAGGGGTGACATGACTATCCTAAGAGAAGATACACGGGGTACACACCATTCCAGGGGTGACATGACTATCCTAAGAGAAGATACACGGGGTACACACCATTCCAGGGGTGACAAGGCTATCCTAAGAGGAGATACACGGGGTACACACCATTCCAGGGGTGACATGACTATCCTAAGAGAAGATACACGGGGTACACACCATTCCAGGGGTGACAAGGCTATCCTAAGAGGAGATACATGGGGTACACACCACTCCAGGGGTGACATGACTATCCTAAGAGGAGATACATGGGGTACACACCATTCCAGGGATGACAGGACTATCCTAAGAGGAGATACACGGGGTACACACCATTCCAGGGATGACAGGACTATCCTAAGAGGAGATACACGGGGTACACACCATTCCAGGGGTGACAAGGCTATCCTAAGAGAAGATACACGGGGTACACACCACTACAGGGGTGACAAGGCTATCCTAAGAGAAGATACACGGGGTACACACCACTCCAGGGGTGACATGACTATCCTAAGAGGAGATACACGGGGTACACACAGCTCCAGGGGTGACATGACTATCCTAAGAGGAGATACACGGGGTACACACCATTCCAGGGGTGACAAGGCTATCCTAAGAGAAGATACACGGGGTACACACCATTCCAGGGGTGACATGACTATCCTAAGAGAAGATACACGGGGTACACACCATTCCAGGGGTGACATGACTATCCTAAGAGAAGATACACGGGGTACACACCATTCCAGGGGTGACAAGGCTATCCTAAGAGGAGATACACGGGGTACACACCATTCCAGGGGTGACATGACTATCCTAAGAGAAGATACACGGGGTACACACCATTCCAGGGGTGACAAGGCTATCCTAAGAGGAGATACATGGGGTACACACCACTCCAGGGGTGACATGACTATCCTAAGAGGAGATACATGGGGTACACACCATTCCAGGGGTGACAAGACTATCCTAAGAGGAGATACACGGGGTACACACCATTCCAGGGATGACAGGACTATCCTAAGAGGAGATACACGGGGTACACACCATTCCAGGGGTGACATGACTATCCTAAGAGGAGATACACGGGGTACACACCATTCCAGGGGTGACATGACTATCCTAAGAGGAGATACACGGGGTACACACCATTCCAGGGATGACAGGACTATCCTAAGAGGAGATACACGGGGTACACACCATTCCAGGGGTGACATGACTATCCTAAGAGGAGATACACGGGGTACACACCATTCCAGGGGTGACATGACTATCCTAAGAGGAGATACACGGGGTACACACCATTCCAGGGGTGACATGACTATCCTAAGAGAAGATACACGGGGTACACACCATTCCAGGGGTGACAAGGCTATCCTAAGAGGAGATACATGGGGTACACACCACTCCAGGGGTGACATGACTATCCTAAGAGGAGATACATGGGGTACACACCACTCCAGGGGTGACATGACTATCCTAAGAGGAGATACACGGGGTACACACCATTCCAGGGATGACAGGACTATCCTAAGAGGAGATACACGGGGTACACACCATTCCAGGGGTGACATGACTATCCTAAGAGGAGATACACGGGGTACACACCATTCCAGGGGTGACATGACTATCCTAAGAGGAGATACACGGGGTACACACCATTCCAGGGATGACAGGACTATCCTAAGAGGAGATACACGGGGTACACACCACTCCAGGGGTGACAGGACTATCCTAAGAGGAGATACACGGGGTACACACCACTCCAGGGGTGACATGACTATCCTAAGAGGAGATACACGGGGTACACACCATTCCAGGGATGACAGGACTATCCTAAGAGGAGATACACGGGGTACACACCATTCCAGGGGTGACAAGGCTATCCTAAGAGGAGATACATGGGGTACACACCATTCCAGGGGTGACAAGGCTATCCTAAGAGGAGATACACGGGGTACACACCATTCCAGGGGTGACATGACTATCCTAAGAGAAGATACACGGGGTACACACCATTCCAGGGGTGACAAGGCTATCCTAAGAGGAGATACACGGGGTACACACCACTCCAGGGGTGACATGACTATCCTAAGAGGAGATACACGGGGTACACACCATTCCAGGGGTGACAAGGCTATCCTAAGAGGAGATACACGGGGTACACACCATTCCAGGGGTGACAAGGCTATCCTAAGAGGAGATACACGGGGTACACACCATTCCAGGGGTGACATGACTATCCTAAGAGGAGATACACGGGGTACACACCATTCCAGGGGTGACAAGGCTATCCTAAGAGAAGATACATGGGGTACACACCGCTCCAGGGGTGACAAGGCTATCCTAAGAGAAGATACACACCATTCCAGGGGTGACAAGGCTATCCTAAGAGGAGATACACGGGGTACACACCATTCCAGGGGTGACATGACTATCCTAAGAGGAGATACACGGGGTACACACCACTCCAGGGGTGACATGACTATCCTAAGAGGAGATACACGGGGTACACACCACTCCAGGGGTTGCATTACTATCCTAAGAGGAGATACACGGGGTACACACCATTCCAGGGGTGACATGACTATCCTAAGAGAAGATACACGGGGTACACACCATTCCAGGGGTGACAAGGCTATCCTAAGAGGAGATACACGGGGTACACACCATTCCAGGGGTGACAAGGCTATCCTAAGAGGAGATACACGGGGTACACACCATTCCAGGGGTGACATGACTATCCTAAGAGGAGATACACGGGGTACACACCATTCCAGGGGTGACAAGGCTATCCTAAGAGGAGATACACGGGGTACACACCATTCCAGGGGTGACATGACTATCCTAAGAGGAGATACACGGGGTACACACCATTCCAGGGGTGACAAGGCTATCCTAAGAGGAGATACACGGGGTACACACCATTCCAGGGGTGACATGACTATCCTAAGAGAAGATACACGGGGTACACACCATTCCAGGGGTGACAAGGCTATCCTAAGAGGAGATACATGGGGTACACACCACTCCAGGGGTGACATGACTATCCTAAGAGGAGATACATGGGGTACACACCATTCCAGGGATGACAGGACTATCCTAAGAGGAGATACACGGGGTACACACCATTCCAGGGATGACAGGACTATCCTAAGAGGAGATACACGGGGTACACACCATTCCAGGGGTGACAAGGCTATCCTAAGAGAAGATACACGGGGTACACACCACTACAGGGGTGACAAGGCTATCCTAAGAGAAGATACACGGGGTACACACCACTCCAGGGGTGACATGACTATCCTAAGAGGAGATACACGGGGTACACACAGCTCCAGGGGTGACATGACTATCCTAAGAGGAGATACACGGGGTACACACCATTCCAGGGGTGACAAGGCTATCCTAAGAGAAGATACACGGGGTACACACCATTCCAGGGGTGACATGACTATCCTAAGAGGAGATACATGGGGTACACACCATTCCAGGGGTGACATGACTATCCTAAGAGGAGATACATGGGGTACACACCACTCCAGGGGTGACATGACTATCCTAAGAGAAGATACACGGGGTACACACCATTCCAGGGGTGACATGACTATCCTAAGAGAAGATACACGGGGTACACACCATTCCAGGGGTGACAAGGCTATCCTAAGAGGAGATACACGGGGTACACACCATTCCAGGGGTGACATGACTATCCTAAGAGAAGATACACGGGGTACACACCATTCCAGGGGTGACAAGGCTATCCTAAGAGGAGATACATGGGGTACACACCACTCCAGGGGTGACATGACTATCCTAAGAGGAGATACATGGGGTACACACCATTCCAGGGGTGACAAGACTATCCTAAGAGGAGATACACGGGGTACACACCATTCCAGGGATGACAAGGCTATCCTAAGAGGAGATACACGGGGTACACACCATTCCAGGGGTGACATGACTATCCTAAGAGGAGATACACGGGGTACACACCATTCCAGGGGTGACATGACTATCCTAAGAGGAGATACACGGGGTACACACCATTCCAGGGATGACAGGACTATCCTAAGAGGAGATACACGGGGTACACACCATTCCAGGGGTGACATGACTATCCTAAGAGGAGATACACGGGGTACACACCATTCCAGGGGTGACATGACTATCCTAAGAGGAGATACACGGGGTACACACCATTCCAGGGGTGACATGACTATCCTAAGAGAAGATACACGGGGTACACACCATTCCAGGGGTGACAAGGCTATCCTAAGAGGAGATACATGGGGTACACACCACTCCAGGGGTGACATGACTATCCTAAGAGGAGATACATGGGGTACACACCACTCCAGGGGTGACATGACTATCCTAAGAGGAGATACACGGGGTACACACCATTCCAGGGATGACAGGACTATCCTAAGAGGAGATACACGGGGTACACACCATTCCAGGGGTGACATGACTATCCTAAGAGGAGATACACGGGGTACACACCATTCCAGGGGTGACATGACTATCCTAAGAGGAGATACACGGGGTACACACCATTCCAGGGATGACAGGACTATCCTAAGAGGAGATACACGGGGTACACACCACTCCAGGGGTGACAGGACTATCCTAAGAGGAGATACACGGGGTACACACCACTCCAGGGGTGACATGACTATCCTAAGAGGAGATACACGGGGTACACACCATTCCAGGGATGACAGGACTATCCTAAGAGGAGATACACGGGGTACACACCATTCCAGGGGTGACAAGGCTATCCTAAGAGGAGATACATGGGGTACACACCATTCCAGGGGTGACAAGGCTATCCTAAGAGGAGATACACGGGGTACACACCATTCCAGGGGTGACATGACTATCCTAAGAGAAGATACACGGGGTACACACCATTCCAGGGGTGACAAGGCTATCCTAAGAGGAGATACACGGGGTACACACCACTCCAGGGGTGACATGACTATCCTAAGAGGAGATACACGGGGTACACACCATTCCAGGGGTGACAAGGCTATCCTAAGAGGAGATACACGGGGTACACACCATTCCAGGGGTGACAAGGCTATCCTAAGAGGAGATACACGGGGTACACACCATTCCAGGGGTGACATGACTATCCTAAGAGGAGATACACGGGGTACACACCATTCCAGGGGTGACAAGGCTATCCTAAGAGAAGATACATGGGGTACACACCGCTCCAGGGGTGACAAGGCTATCCTAAGAGAAGATACACGGGGTACACACCATTCCAGGGGTGACAAGGCTATCCTAAGAGGAGATACACGGGGTACACACCATTCCAGGGGTGACATGACTATCCTAAGAGGAGATACACGGGGTACACACCACTCCAGGGGTGACATGACTATCCTAAGAGGAGATACACGGGGTACACACCACTCCAGGGGTTGCATTACTATCCTAAGAGGAGATACACGGGGTACACACCATTCCAGGGGTGACATGACTATCCTAAGAGAAGATACACGGGGTACACACCATTCCAGGGGTGACAAGGCTATCCTAAGAGGAGATACACGGGGTACACACCATTCCAGGGGTGACAAGGCTATCCTAAGAGGAGATACACGGGGTACACACCATTCCAGGGGTGACATGACTATCCTAAGAGGAGATACACGGGGTACACACCATTCCAGGGGTGACAAGGCTATCCTAAGAGGAGATACACGGGGTACACACCATTCCAGGGGTGACATGACTATCCTAAGAGGAGATACACGGGGTACACACCATTCCAGGGGTGACAAGGCTATCCTAAGAGGAGATACACGGGGTACACACCACTCCAGGGGTGACAAGGCTATCCTAAGAGGAGATACACGGGGTACACACCATTCCAGGGGTGACATGACTATCCTAAGAGGAGATACATGGGGTACACACCATTCCAGGGGTGACAAGGCTATCCTAAGAGGAGATACACGGGGTACACACCATTCCAGGGGTGACAAGGCTATCCTAAGAGGAGATACACGGGGTACACACCATTCCAGGGGTGACAAGGCTATCCTAAGAGGAGATACACGGGGTACACACCATTCCAGGGGTGACATGACTATCCTAAGAGGAGATACATGGGGTACACACCATTCCAGGGGTGACAAGGCTATCCTAAGAGAAGATACACGGGGTACACACCATTCCAGGGGTGACAAGGCTATCCTAAGAGAAGATACACGGGGTACACACCACTCCAGGGGTGACATGACTATCCTAAGAGGAGATACACGGGGTACACACCATTCCAGGGGTGACAAGGCTATCCTAAGAGAAGATACACGGGGTACACACCATTCCAGGGGTGACATGACTATCCTAAGAGAAGATACACGGGGTACACACCATTCCAGGGGTGACATGACTATCCTAAGAGAAGATACACGGGGTACACACCATTCCAGGGGTGACATGACTATCCTAAGAGAAGATACACGGGGTACACACCACTCCAGGGGTGACATGACTATCCTAAGAGGAGATACACGGGGTACACACCACTCCAGGGGTGACATGACTATCCTAAGAGAAGATACACGGGGTACACACCACTCCAGGGGTGACATGACTATCCTAAGAGGAGATACATGGGGTACACACCATTCCAGGGGTGACAGGACTATCCTAAGAGGAGATACACGGGGTACACACCACTCCAGGGGTGACAAGGCTATCCTAAGAGGAGATACACGGGGTACACACCATTCCAGGGGTGACATGACTATCCTAAGAGGAGATACACGGGGTACACACCATTCCAGGGATGACAGGACTATCCTAAGAGGAGATACACGGGGTACACACCATTCCAGGGGTGACAGGACTATCCTAAGAGGAGATACACGGGGTACACACCACTCCAGGGGTGACAAGGCTATCCTAAGAGAAGATACACGGGGTACACACCACTCCAGGGGTGACATGACTATCCTAAGAGGAGATACACGGGGTACACACCATTCCAGGGGTGACAGGACTATCCTAAGAGGAGATACACGGGGTACACACCATTCCAGGGGTGACAGGACTATCCTAAGAGGAGATACACGGGGTACACACCACTCCAGGGGTGACAAGGCTATCCTAAGAGAAGATACACGGGGTACACACCACTCCAGGGATGACAGGACTATCCTAAGAGGAGATACACGGGGTACACACCATTCCAGGGGTGACATGACTATCCTAAGAGAAGATACATGGGGTACACACAGCTCCAGGGGTGACAAGGCTATCCTAAGAGGAGATACACGGGGTACACACCATTCCAGGGATGACAGGACTATCCTAAGAGGAGATACACGGGGTACACACCATTCCAGGGGTGACAAGGCTATCCTAAGAGGAGATACACGGGGTACACACCATTCCAGGGGTGACATGACTATCCTAAGAGGAGATACACGGGGTACACACCATTCCAGGGGTGACAAGGCTATCCTAAGAGGAGATACACGGGGTACACACCATTCCAGGGGTGACATAACTATCCTAAGAGAAGATACACGGGGTACACACCATTCCAGGGATGACAGGACTATCCTAAGAGGAGATACACGGGGTACACACCATTCCAGGGGTGACATGACTATCCTAAGAGAAGATACACGGGGTACACACCATTCCAGGGGTGACATGACTATCCTAAGAGAAGATACACGGGGTACACACCATTCCAGGGGTGACATGACTATCATAAGAGAAGATACACGGGGTACACACCATTCCAGGGGTGACATGACTATCCTAAGAGAAGATACACGGGGTACACACCATTCCAGGGGTGACATGACTATCCTAAGAGAAGATACACGGGGTACACACCACTCCAGGGGTGACATGACTATCCTAAGAGAAGATACACGGGGTACACACCATTCCAGGGGTGACAAGACTATCCTAAGAGAAGATACACGGGGTACACACCATTCCAGGGGTGACATGGCTATCCTAAGAGAAGATACACGGGGTACACACCATTCCAGGGGTGACATGACTATCCTAAGAGGAGATACACGGGGTACACACCATTCCAGGGGTGACATGACTATCCTAAGAGGAGATACACGGGGTACACACCATTCCAGGGGTGACAAGGCTATCCTAAGAGGAGATACACGGGGTACACACCACTCCAGGGGTGACAAGGCTATCCTAAGAGGAGATACACGGGGTACACACCATTCCAGGGGTGACATGACTATCCTAAGAGGAGATACACGGGGTACACACCATTCCAGGGGTGACAAGGCTATCCTAAGAGAAGATACATGGGGTACACACCATTCCAGGGGTGACATGACTATCCTAAGAGGAGATACACGGGGTACACACAGCTCCAGGGGTGACATGACTATCCTAAGAGGAGATACACGGGGTACACACAGCTCCAGGGGTGACATGACTATCCTAAGAGAAGATACACGGGGTACACACCATTCCAGGGATGACATGACTATCCTAAGAGGAGATACACGGGGTACACACCATTCCAGGGGTGACATGACTATCCTAAGAGGAGATACATGGGGTACACACAGCTCCAGGGGTGACATGACTATCCTAAGAGGAGATACACGGGGTACACACCACTCCAGGGGTGACATGACTATCCTAAGAGGAGATACATGGGGTACACACCATTCCAGGGGTGACATGACTATCCTAAGAGGAGATACACGGGGTACACACCATTCCAGGGGTGACAAGGCTATCCTAAGAGAAGATACACGGGGTACACACCACTCCAGGGGTGACAAGGCTATCCTAAGAGAAGATACACGGGGTACACACCACTCCAGGGGTGACAGGACTATCCTAAGAGAAGATACACGGGGTACACACCACTCCAGGGGTGACAGGACTATCCTAAGAGAAGATACACGGGGTACACACCATTCCAGCGGTGACAAGGCTATCCTAAGAGGAGATACACGGGGTACACACCACTCCAGGGGTGACATGACTATCCTAAGAGGAGATACACGGGGTACACACCATTCCAGGGGTGACATGGCTATCCTAAGAGAAGATACACGGGGTACACACCATTCCAGGGGTGACATGACTATCCTAAGAGGAGATACACGGGGTACACACCATTCCAGGGGTGACATGACTATCCTAAGAGAAGATACACGGGGTACACACCATTCCAGGGGTGACATGGCTATCCTAAGAGAAGATACACGGGGTACACACCATTCCAGGGGTGACATGACTATCCTAAGAGGAGATACACGGGGTACACACCACTCCAGGGGTGACATGACTATCCTAAGAGAAGATACATGGGGTACACACCATTCCAGGGGTGACATGACTATCCTAAGAGGAGATACACGGGGTACACACCATTCCAGGGGTGACAAGGCTATCCTAAGAGAAGATACACGGGGTACACACCACTCCAGGGGTGACAAGGCTATCCTAAGAGAAGATACACGGGGTACACACCACTCCAGGGGTGACATGACTATCCTAAGAGGAGATACACGGGGTACACACCGCTCCAGGGGTGACATGACTATCCTAAGAGGAGATACACAGGGTACACACCATTCCAGGGATGACAAGGCTATCCTAAGAGAAGATACACGGGGTACACACCATTCCAGCGGTGACAAGGCTATCCTAAGAGGAGATACACGGGGTACACACCATTCCAGGGGTGACATGACTATCCTAAGAGGAGATACACGGGGTACACACCATTCCAGGGGTGACATGACTATCCTAAGAGGAGATACACGGGGTACACACCATTCCAGGGGTGACATGACTATCCTAAGAGGAGATACACGGGGTACACACCATTCCAGGGGTGACATGACTATCCTAAGAGGAGATACACGGGGTACACACCATTCCAGGGGTGACATGACTATCCTAAGAGGAGATACACGGGGTACACACCATTCCAGGGGTGACATGACTATCCTAAGAGGAGATACATGGGGTACACACCATTCCAGGGGTGACAAGGCTATCCTAAGAGGAGATACACGGGGTACACACCATTCCAGGGGTGACATGACTATCCTAAGAGGAGATACACGGGGTACACACCATTCCAGGGGTGACATGACTATCCTAAGAGGAGATACACGGGGTACACACCACTCCAGGGATGACATGACTATCCTAAGAGAAGATACACGGGGTACACACCACTCCAGGGGTGACATGACTATCCTAAGAGGAGATACACGGGGTACACACCACTCCAGGGGTGACATGACTATCCTAAGAGGAGATACATGGGGTACACACCATTCCAGGGGTGACAAGGCTATCCTAAGAGGAGATACACGGGGTACACACCATTCCAGGGGTGACATGACTATCCTAAGAGGAGATACACGGGGTACACACCATTCCAGGGGTGACAAGGCTATCCTAAGAGAAGATACACGGGGTACACACCATTCCAGGGGTGACATGACTATCCTAAGAGGAGATACATGGGGTACACACCATTCCAGGGGTGACAAGGCTATCCTAAGAGGAGATACACGGGGTACACACCATTCCAGGGGTGACAAGGCTATCCTAAGAGAAGATACACGGGGTACACACCATTCCAGGGGTGACATGACTATCCTAAGAGGAGATACACGGGGTACACACCATTCCAGGGGTGACAAGGCTATCCTAAGAGAAGATACACGGGGTACACACCACTCCAGGGGTGACAAGGCTATCCTAAGAGGAGATACACGGGGTACACACCACTCCAGGGATGACATGACTATCCTAAGAGGAGATACACGGGGTACACACCATTCCAGGGGTGACATGACTATCCTAAGAGGAGATACACGGGGTACACACCATTCCAGGGGTGACAAGGCTATCCTAAGAGGAGATACACGGGGTACACACCGCTCCAGGGGTGACAAGGCTATCCTAAGAGGAGATACACGGGGTACACACCATTCCAGGGGTGACAAGGCTATCCTAAGAGGAGATACACGGGGTACACACCACTCCAGGGATGACATGACTATCCTAAGAGGAGATACACGGGGTACACACCACTCCAGGGATGACATGACTATCCTAAGAGGAGATACACGGGGTACACACCATTCCAGGGGTGACATGACTATCCTAAGAGGAGATACACGGGGTACACACCATTCCAGGGGTGACAAGGCTATCCTAAGAGGAGATACACGGGGTACACACCGCTCCAGGGGTGACAAGGCTATCCTAAGAGGAGATACACGGGGTACACACCATTCCAGGGGTGACAAGGCTATCCTAAGAGGAGATACATGGGGTACACACCACTCCAGGGATGACATGACTATCCTAAGAGAAGATACACGGGGTACACACCATTCCAGGGGTGACATGACTATCCTAAGAGGAGATACACGGGGTACACACCATTCCAGGGGTGACAAGGCTATCCTAAGAGGAGATACACGGGGTACACACCATTCCAGGGGTGACAAGGCTATCCTAAGAGGAGATACACGGGGTACACACCACTCCAGGGATGACATGACTATCCTAAGAGAAGATACACGGGGTACACACCACTCCAGGGATGACATGACTATCCTAAGAGGAGATACACGGGGTACACACCATTCCAGGGGTGACAAGGCTATCCTAAGAGAAGATACACGGGGTACACACCATTCCAGGGGTGACATGACTATCCTAAGAGAAGATACACGGGGTACACACCATTCCAGGGGTGATATGACTATCATAAGAGAAGATACACGGGGTACACACCATTCCAGGGGTGACAAGGCTATCCTAAGAGGAGATACACGGGGTACACACCATTCCAGGGGTGACAAGGCTATCCTAAGAGGAGATACACGGGGTACACACCACTCCAGGGATGACATGACTATCCTAAGAGGAGATACACGGGGTACACACCACTCCAGGGATGACATGACTATCCTAAGAGGAGATACACGGGGTACACACCATTCCAGGGGTGACAAGGCTATCCTAAGAGGAGATACACGGGGTACACACCACTCCAGGGATGACATGACTATCCTAAGAGGAGATACACGGGGTACACACCACTCCAGGGATGACAAGGCTATCCTAAGAGGAGATACACGGGGTACACACCATTCCAGGGGTGACAAGGCTATCCTAAGAGGAGATACATGGGGTACACACCACTCCAGGGATGACATGACTATCCTAAGAGGAGATACACGGGGTACACACCATTCCAGGGGTGACATGACTATCCTAAGAGGAGATACACGGGGTACACACCATTCCAGGGGTGACAAGGCTATCCTAAGAGGAGATACACGGGGTACACACCACTCCAGGGGTGACATGACTATCCTAAGAGGAGATACACGGGGTACACACCACTCCAGGGATGACATGACTATCCTAAGAGAAGATACACGGGGTACACACCACTCCAGGGATGACAAGGCTATCCTAAGAGAAGATACACGGGGTACACACCATTCCAGGGGTGACATGACTATCCTAAGAGAAGATACAGGGGGTACACACCATTCCAGGGGTGACATGACTATCCTAAGAGGAGATACACGGGGTACACACCATTCCAGGGGTGACAAGGCTATCCTAAGAGAAGATACACGGGGTACACACCACTCCAGGGGTGACATGACTATCCTAAGAGGAGATACACGGGGTACACACCACTCCAGGGGTGACATGACTATCCTAAGAGAAGATACACGGGGTACACACCATTCCAGGGGTGACAAGGCTATCCTAAGAGAAGATACACGGGGTACACACCATTCCAGGGGTGATATGACTATCATAAGAGAAGATACACGGGGTACACACCACTCCAGGGGTGACAAGGCTATCCTAAGAGGAGATACACGGGGTACACACCATTCCAGGGGTGACAAGGCTATCCTAAGAGAAGATACATGGGGTACACACCACTCCAGGGGTGACATGACTATCCTAAGAGGAGATACACGGGGTACACACCATTCCAGGGGTGACAAGGCTATCCTAAGAGGAGATACACGGGGTACACACCATTCCAGGGGTGACATGACTATCCTAAGAGGAGATACACGGGGTACACACCATTCCAGGGGTGACAAGGCTATCCTAAGAGAAGATACACGGGGTACACACCATTCCAGGGGTGACAAGGCTATCCTAAGAGAAGATACACGGGGTACACACCATTCCAGGGGTGACATGACTATCCTAAGAGGAGATACACGGGGTACACACCATTCCAGGGGTGACAAGGCTATCCTAAGAGGAGATACACGGGGTACACACCATTCCAGGGGTGACAAGGCTATCCTAAGAGGAGATACACGGGGTACACACCATTCCAGGGGTGACAAGGCTATCCTAAGAGGAGATACACGGGGTACACACCATTCCAGGGGTGACATGACTATCCTAAGAGGAGATACACGGGGTACACACCATTCCAGGGGTGACATGACTATCCTAAGAGGAGATACACGGGGTACACACCATTCCAGGGGTGACAAGGCTATCCTAAGAGAAGATACACGGGGTACACACCATTCCAGGGGTGACAAGGCTATCCTAAGAGGAGATACACGGGGTACACACCATTCCAGGGGTGACATGACTATCCTAAGAGGAGATACACGGGGTACACACCATTCCAGGGGTGACATGACTATCCTAAGAGGAGATACACGGGGTACACACCATTCCAGGGGTGACAAGGCTATCCTAAGAGAAGATACACGGGGTACACACCATTCCAGGGGTGACAAGGCTATCCTAAGAGAAGATACACGGGGTACACACCATTCCAGGGGTGACAAGGCTATCCTAAGAGAAGATACACGGGGTACACACCATTCCAGGGATGACAGGACTATCCTAAGAGGAGATACACGGGGTACACACCATTCCAGGGGTGACAAGGCTATCCTAAGAGGAGATACACGGGGTACACACCATTCCAGGGGTGACATGACTATCCTAAGAGGAGATACACGGGGTACACACCATTCCAGGGATGACATGACTATCCTAAGAGGAGATACACGGGGTACACACCATTCCAGGGGTGACAAGGCTATCCTAAGAGGAGATACACGGGGTACACACCATTCCAGGGGTGACATGACTATCCTAAGAGGAGATACACGGGGTACACACCATTCCAGGGATGACATGACTATCCTAAGAGGAGATACACGGGGTACACACCACTCCAGGGGTGACATGACTATCCTAAGAGGAGATACACGGGGTACACACAGCTCCAGGGGTGACATGACTATCCTAAGAGGAGATACACGGGGTACACACCATTCCAGGGGTGACATGACTATCCTAAGAGAAGATACACGGGGTACACACCATTCCAGGGGTGACATGACTATCCTAAGAGAAGATACACGGGGTACACACTATTCCAGGGGTGACATGACTATCCTAAGAGAAGATACACGGGGTACACACCATTCCAGGGGTGACATGACTATCCTAAGAGGAGATACATGGGGTACACACAGCTCCAGGGGTGACATGACTATCCTAAGAGAAGATACACGGGGTACACACCACTCCAGGGGTGACATGACTATCCTAAGAGGAGATACACGGGGTACACACCATTCCAGGGGTGACATGACTATCCTAAGAGAAGATACACGGGGTACACACCACTCCAGGGGTGACATGACTATCCTAAGAGAAGATACACGGGGTACACACCATTCCAGGGGTGACAAGGCTATCCTAAGAGAAGATACACGGGGTACACACCATTCCAGGGGTGACAAGGCTATCCTAAGAGGAGATACACGGGGTACACACCACTCCAGGGGTGACAAGGCTATCCTAAGAGGAGATACACGGGGTACACACCATTCCAGGGGTGACATGACTATCCTAAGAGGAGATACACGGGGTACACACCATTCCAGGGGTGACAAGGCTATCCTAAGAGAAGATACATGGGGTACACACCATTCCAGGGGTGACATGACTATCCTAAGAGGAGATACACGGGGTACACACCACTCCAGGGGTGACATGACTATCCTAAGAGGAGATACACGGGGTACACACCATTCCAGGGGTGACAAGGCTATCCTAAGAGGAGATACACGGGGTACACACCATTCCAGGGATGACAGGACTATCCTAAGAGGAGATACATGGGGTACACACAGCTCCAGGGGTGACATGACTATCCTAAGAGGAGATACACAGGGTACACACCACTCCAGGGGTGACATGACTATCCTAAGAGGAGATACATGGGGTACACACCATTCCAGGGGTGACATGACTATCCTAAGAGGAGATACACGGGGTACACACCATTCCAGGGGTGACAAGGCTATCCTAAGAGAAGATACACGGGGTACACACCATTCCAGGGGTGACAAGGCTATCCTAAGAGAAGATACACGGGGTACACACCACTCCAGGGGTGACAAGGCTATCCTAAGAGAAGATACACGGGGTACACACCACTCCAGGGGTGACAGGACTATCCTAAGAGAAGATACACGGGGTACACACCATTCCAGCGGTGACAAGACTATCCTAAGAGGAGATACACGGGGTACACACCACTCCAGGGGTGACATGACTATCCTAAGAGGAGATACACGGGGTACACACCATTCCAGGGGTGACATGACTATCCTAAGAGAAGATACACGGGGTACACACCACTCCAGGGGTGACATGACTATCCTAAGAGGAGATACACGGGGTACACACCACTCCAGGGGTGACATGACTATCCTAAGAGGAGATACATGGGGTACACACCATTCCAGGGGTGACATGACTATCCTAAGAGGAGATACACGGGGTACACACCATTCCAGGGGTGACAAGGCTATCCTAAGAGAAGATACACGGGGTACACACCACTCCAGGGGTGACATGACTATCCTAAGAGGAGATACACGGGGTACACACCATTCCAGGGGTGACATGACTATCCTAAGAGGAGATACACAGGGTACACACCACTCCAGGGGTGACATGACTATCCTAAGAGAAGATACACGGGGTACACACCACTCCAGGGGTGACATGACTATCCTAAGAGGAGATACACAGGGTACACACCACTCCAGGGGTGACATGACTATCCTAAGAGGAGATACACAGGGTACACACCACTCCAGGGGTGACATGACTATCCTAAGAGGAGATACACGGGGTACACACCACTCCAGGGGTGACATGACTATCCTAAGAGGAGATACACAGGGTACACACCACTCCAGGGGTGACATGACTATCCTAAGAGGAGATACACGGGGTACACACCACTCCAGGGGTGACATGACTATCCTAAGAGGAGATACACGGGGTACACACCATTCCAGGGGTGACATGACTATCCTAAGAGGAGATACACGGGGTACACACCACTCCAGGGGTGACATGACTATCCTAAGAGAAGATACACGGGGTACACACCACTCCAGGGGTGACAAGGCTATCCTAAGAGGAGATACACGGGGTACACACCACTCCAGGGGTGACAAGGCTATCCTAAGAGAAGATACACGGGGTACACACCATTCCAGGGGTGACAAGGCTATCCTAAGAGAAGATACACGGGGTACACACCACTCCAGGGGTGACATGACTATCCTAAGAGGAGATACACGGGGTACACACCACTCCAGGGGTGACAAGGCTATCCTAAGAGAAGATACACGGGGTACACACCACTCCAGGGGTGACATGACTATCCTAAGAGGAGATACACGGGGTACACACCACTCCAGGGGTGACATGACTATCCTAAGAGGAGATACACAGGGTACACACCATTCCAGGGGTGACATGACTATCCTAAGAGAAGATACACGGGGTACACACCACTCCAGGGGTGACATGACTATCCTAAGAGAAGATACACGGGGTACACACCACTCCAGGGATGACATGACTATCCTAAGAGGAGATACACGGGGTACACACCACTCCAGGGGTGACATGACTATCCTAAGAGGAGATACACGGGGTACACACCACTCCAGGGGTGACATGACTATCCTAAGAGGAGATACACGGGGTACACACCATTCCAGGGGTGACATGACTATCCTAAGAGGAGATACACGGGGTACACACCATTCCAGGGGTGACAAGGCTATCCTAAGAGGAGATACACGGGGTACACACCACTCCAGGGGTGACAAGGCTATCCTAAGAGAAGACACACGGGGTACACACAGCTCCAGGGGTGACATGACTATCCTAAGAGGAGATACACGGGGTACACACCACTCCAGGGGTGACATGACTATCCTAAGAGGAGATACACAGGGTACACACCACTCCAGGGGTGACATGACTATCCTAAGAGGAGATACATGGGGTACACACCATTCCAGGGGTGACAAGGCTATCCTAAGAGAAGATACACGGGGTACACACCATTCCAGGGGTGACATGACTATCCTAAGAGGAGATACATGGGGTACACACCATTCCAGGGGTGACAAGGCTATCATAAGAGAAGATACACGGGGTACACACCACTCCAGGGGTGACAAGGCTATCCTAAGAGGAGATACACGGGGTACACACCATTCCAGGGGTGACATGACTATCCTAAGAGAAGATACACGGGGTACACACCACTCCAGGGGTGACATGACTATCCTAAGAGGAGATACACGGGGTACACACCATTCCAGGGGTGACATGACTATCCTAAGAGGAGATACACGGGGTACACACCATTCCAGGGGTGACAAGGCTATCCTAAGAGGAGATACACGGGGTACACACCACTCCAGGGGTGACATGACTATCCTAAGAGGAGATACACGGGGTACACACCATTCCAGGGGTGACAAGGCTATCCTAAGAGGAGATACACGGGGTACACACCACTCCAGGGATGACATGACTATCCTAAGAGGAGATACACGGGGTACACACCACTCCAGGGATGACAAGGCTATCCTAAGAGGAGATACACGGGGTACACACCACTCCAGGGGTGACAAGGCTATCCTAAGAGGAGATACACGGGGTACACACCATTCCAGGGGTGACAAGGCTATCCTAAGAGAAGATACACGGGGTACACACCACTCCAGGGATGACATGACTATCCTAAGAGGAGATACACGGGGTACACACCACTCCAGGGATGACAAGGCTATCCTAAGAGGAGATACACGGGGTACACACCACTCCAGGGGTGACAAGGCTATCCTAAGAGGAGATACACGGGGTACACACCATTCCAGGGGTGACAAGGCTATCCTAAGAGGAGATACACGGGGTACACACCATTCCAGGGGTGACAAGGCTATCCTAAGAGAAGATACACGGGGTACACACCACTCCAGGGATGACATGACTATCCTAAGAGGAGATACACGGGGTACACACCATTCCAGGGGTGACAAGGCTATCCTAAGAGGAGATACACGGGGTACACACCACTCCAGGGATGACATGACTATCCTAAGAGAAGATACACGGGGTACACACCACTCCAGGGATGACATGACTATCCTAAGAGAAGATACACGGGGTACACACCACTCCAGGGGTGACAAGGCTATCCTAAGAGGAGATACACGGGGTACACACCATTCCAGGGGTGACAAGGCTATCCTAAGAGAAGATACACGGGGTACACACCATTCCAGGGGTGACATGACTATCCTAAGAGAAGATACACGGGGTACACACCATTCCAGGGGTGACATGACTATCCTATAAGGAGATACACGGGGTACACACCATTCCAGGGGTGATATGACTATCATAAGAGAAGATACACGGGGTACACACCATTCCAGGGGTGACATGACTATCCTAAGAGGAGATACACGGGGTACACACCACTCCAGGGATGACAAGGCTATCCTAAGAGAAGATACACGGGGTACACACCATTCCAGGGGTGACATGACTATCCTAAGAGGAGATACACGGGGTACACACCACTCCAGGGGTGACAAGGCTATCCTAAGAGAAGATACACGGGGTACACACCATTCCAGGGGTGACATGACTATCCTAAGAGAAGATACACGGGGTACACACCATTCCAGGGGTGACATGACTATCCTATAAGGAGATACACGGGGTACACACCATTCCAGGGGTGATATGACTATCATAAGAGAAGATACACGGGGTACACACCATTCCAGGGGTGACATGACTATCCTAAGAGGAGATACACGGGGTACACACCACTCCAGGGATGACAAGGCTATCCTAAGAGAAGATACACGGGGTACACACCATTCCAGGGGTGACATGACTATCCTAAGAGGAGATACACGGGGTACACACCATTCCAGGGGTGACAAGGCTATCCTAAGAGGAGATACACGGGGTACACACCATTCCAGGGGTGACATGACTATCCTAAGAGGAGATACACGGGGTACACACCATTCCAGGGGTGACAAGGCTATCCTAAGAGGAGATACATGGGGTACACACCATTCCAGGGGTGACATGACTATCCTAAGAGAAGATACACGGGGTACACACCATTCCAGGGGTGACAAGGCTATCCTAAGAGAAGATACACGGGGTACACACCACTCCAGGGGTGACAAGGCTATCCTAAGAGAAGATACACGGGGTACACACCATTCCAGGGGTGACATGACTATCCTAAGAGGAGATACACGGGGTACACACCACTCCAGGGATGACAAGGCTATCCTAAGAGAAGATACACGGGGTACACACCATTCCAGGGGTGATATGACTATCATAAGAGAAGATACACGGGGTACACACCATTCCAGGGGTGACATGACTATCCTAAGAGGAGATACACGGGGTACACACCACTCCAGGGATGACAAGGCTATCCTAAGAGAAGATACACGGGGTACACACCATTCCAGGGGTGACATGACTATCCTAAGAGGAGATACACGGGGTACACACCATTCCAGGGGTGACAAGGCTATCCTAAGAGGAGATACACGGGGTACACACCATTCCAGGGGTGACATGACTATCCTAAGAGGAGATACACGGGGTACACACCATTCCAGGGGTGACAAGGCTATCCTAAGAGGAGATACATGGGGTACACACCATTCCAGGGGTGACATGACTATCCTAAGAGGAGATACACGGGGTACACACCATTCCAGGGGTGACAAGGCTATCCTAAGAGAAGATACACGGGGTACACACCATTCCAGGGGTGACAAGGCTATCCTAAGAGGAGATACACGGGGTACACACCATTCCAGGGGTGACAAGGCTATCCTAAGAGGAGATACACGGGGTACACACCATTCCAGGGGTGACATGACTATCCTAAGAGGAGATACACGGGGTACACACCATTCCAGGGGTGACAAGGCTATCCTAAGAGGAGATACATGGGGTACACACCATTCCAGGGGTGACATGACTATCCTAAGAGAAGATACACGGGGTACACACCATTCCAGGGGTGACATGACTATCCTAAGAGGAGATACACGGGGTACACACCATTCCAGGGGTGACATGACTATCCTAAGAGGAGATACACGGGGTACACACCATTCCAGGGGTGACAAGGCTATCCTAAGAGAAGATACACGGGGTACACACCATTCCAGGGGTGACATGACTATCCTAAGAGGAGATACACGGGGTACACACCATTCCAGGGGTGACATGACTATCCTAAGAGGAGATACACGGGGTACACACCATTCCAGGGGTGACAAGGCTATCCTAAGAGAAGATACACGGGGTACACACCATTCCAGGGGTGACAAGGCTATCCTAAGAGGAGATACACGGGGTACACACCATTCCAGGGGTGACATGACTATCCTAAGAGGAGATACACGGGGTACACACCATTCCAGGGGTGACAAGGCTATCCTAAGAGGAGATACACGGGGTACACACCATTCCAGGGGTGACATGACTATCCTAAGAGGAGATACACGGGGTACACACCATTCCAGGGATGACATGACTATCCTAAGAGAAGATACACGGGGTACACACCATTCCAGGGGTGACATGACTATCCTAAGAGGAGATACACGGGGTACACACCATTCCAGGGGTGACATGACTATCCTAAGAGGAGATACACGGGGTACACACAGCTCCAGGGGTGACATGACAATCCTAAGAGAAGATACACGGGGTACACACCACTCCAGGGGTGACAAGGCTATCCTAAGAGAAGATACACGGGGTACACACCGCTCCAGGGGTGACAAGGCTATCCTAGCTTTATGTCATGGAGTTAATGTAGCAGCCTCACCAGCTGCTGAGTGCCGATAGTCACACGAGAAGAAACGCAATCAATGGCAGGAAGTTCACTCCCGGTCCATATATTGTTTTCTATCCTAAGCCCGAATGAAGGGGGCATTTTTGGACCCTTGAAAAGCTTTGTATACTACTTGGATTGTCCCCTGGTCCCTTACTGAAAAAAGTTGTATGTGGACCTCCCAGCAAAGGGGTAGCTCCTCAATTCAAGTTTGTCACGTTACAGATATGACAAGTGATCTGTGTATGGCCAGTAATATAAAGATAGTAAATTGTACCTGGAGACCAACGTACTGAGGTGCACTCCCAGACAGAGTGATACCTGCGAGCCCAGACCTGGAAAGAAGAACACAGTCACCTATCACAACTGGAGAGAAGAACATCATGACACACCACAACTGGAGAGAAGAACATCATGACACACCACAACTGGAGAGAAGAACATCATGACCTACCACACCACAACTGGAGAGAAGAACATCATGACACACCACACCACAAATGGAGAGAAGAACATCATGACACACCACACCACCACAACTGGAGAGAAGAACATCATGACCTACCACACCACAACTGGAGAGAAGAACATCATGACCTACCACACCACAACTGGAGAGAAGAACATCATGACACACCACACCACAAATGGAGAGAAGAACATCATGACACACCACACCACCACAACTGGAGAGAAGAACATCATGACCTACCACACCACAACTGGAGAGAAGAACATCATGACCTACCACACCACAACTGGAGAGAAGAACATCATGACACACCACACCACAACTGGAGAGAAGACCATCATGACCTACCACACCACAACTGGAGAGAAGACCATCATGACCTACCACACCACAACTGGAGAGAAGACCATCATGACCTACCACACCACAACTGGAAAGAAGAACATCATGACCTACCACACCACAACTGGAAAGAAGAACATCATGACCTACCACACCACAACTGGAGAGAAGAACATCATGACACACCACACCACCACAACTGGAGAGAAGAACATCATGACACACCACACCACAAATGGAGAGAAGAACATCATGACACACCACACCACAACTGGAGAGAAGAACATCATGACACACCACACCACAACTGGAGAGAAGAACATCATGACCTACCACACCACAACTGGAGAGAAGAACATCATGACCTACCACACCACAACTGGAGAGAAGAACATCATGACACACCACACCACAAATGGAGAGAAGAACATCATGACACACCACACCACCACAACTGGAGAGAAGAACATCATGACCTACCACACCACAACTGGAGAGAAGAACATCATGACCTACCACACCACAACTGGAGAGAAGACCATCATGACCTACCACACCACAACTGGAAAGAAGAACATCATGACCTACCACACCACAACTGGAAAGAAGAACATCATGACCTACCACACCACAACTGGAGAGAAGAACATCATGACACACCACACCACCACAACTGGAGAGAAGAACATCATGACACACCACACCACAAATGGAGAGAAGAACATCATGACACACCACACCACAACTGGAGAGAAGAACATCATGACACACCACACCACAAATGGAGAGAAGAACATCATGACCTACCACACCACAACTGGAGAGAAGAACATCATGACACACCACACCACCACAACTGGAGAGAAGAACATCATGACCTACCACACCACAACTGGAGAGAAGAACATCATGACACACCACACCACAACTGGAGAGAAGACCATCATGACCTACCACACCACAACTGGAAAGAAGAACATCATGACCTACCACACCACAACTGGAAAGAAGAACATCATGACCTACCACACCACAACTGGAGAGAAGAACATCATGACACACCACACCACCACAACTGGAGAGAAGAACATCATGACCTACCACACCACAACTGGAAAGAAGAACATCATGACCTACCACACCACAACTGGAGAGAAGAACATCATGACCTACCACACCACAACTGGAGAGAAGAACATCATGACACACCACACCACAACTGGAGAGAAGAACATCATGACACACCACACCACAAATGGAGAGAAGAACATCATGACCTACCACACCACAACTGGAGAGAAGAACATCATGACACACCACACCACCACAACTGGAGAGAAGAACATCATGACCTACCACACCACAACTGGAGAGAAGAACATCATGACACACCACACCACAACTGGAGAGAAGAACATCATGACCTACCACACCACAACTGGAGAGAAGACCATCATGACCTACCACACCACAACTGGAAAGAAGAACATCATGACCTACCACACCACAACTGGAAAGAAGAATATCATGACCTACCACACCACAACTGGAGAGAAGACCATCATGACCTACCACACCACAACTGGAGAGAAGAACATCATGACACACCACACCACAACTGGAGAGAAGAACATCATGACACACCACACCACAAATGGAGAGAAGAACATCATGACCTACCACACCACAACTGGAGAGAAGAACATCATGACACACCACACCACCACAACTGGAGAGAAGAACATCATGACCTACCACACCACAACTGGAGAGAAGACCATCATGACCTACCACACCACAACTGGAAAGAAGAACATCATGACCTACCACACCACAACTGGAGAGAAGAACATCATGACCTACCACACCACAACTGGAGAGAAGAACATCATGACACACCACACCACAACTGGAGAGAAGAACATCATGACACACCACACCACAAATGGAGAGAAGAACATCATGACCTACCACACCACAACTGGAGAGAAGAACATCATGACACACCACACCACCACAACTGGAGAGAAGAACATCATGACCTACCACACCACAACTGGAGAGAAGAACATCATGACCTACCACACCACAAAGACTGCAGAGAAGAACACTATGACCTATTACACCACAAAGACTGGAGAGAACACTATGACCTATTACACCACAAAGACTGGAGAGAACACTATGACCTATCACACCACAAAGACTGGAGAGAAGAACACTATGATCTATCACACCACAAAGACTGGAGAGAACACTATGACCTATTGCACCACAAAGACTGGAGAGAAGAACACTATGACCTATTACACCACAAAGACTGGAGAGAACACTATGACCTATCACACCACAAAGACTGGAGAGAAGAACACTATGACCTATCACACCACAAAGACTGGAGAGAAGAACACTATGACCTATCACACCACAAAGACTGCAGAGAAGAACACTATGACCTATTACACCACAAAGACTGGAGAGAAGAACACTATGACCTATCACACCACAAAGACTGGAGAGAACACTATGACCTATCACACCACAAAGACTGGAGAGAACACTATGACCTATCACACCACAAAGACTGGAGAGAACACTATGACCTATCACACCACAAAGACTGGAGAGAACACTATGATCTATCACACCACAAAGACTGGAGAGAAGAACACTATGACCTATCACACCACAAAGACTGGAGAGAACACTATGACCTATCACACCACAAAGACTGGAGAGAAGAACACTATGACCTATCACACCACAAAGACTGGAGAGAACACTATGATCTATCACACCACAAAGACTGGAGAGAAGAACACTATGACCTATCACACCACAAAGACTGGAGAGAAGAACACTATGACCTATCACACCACAAAGACTGGAGAGAACACTATGACCTATCACACCACAAAGACTGGAGAGAACACTATGACCTATTACACCACAAAGACTGGAGAGAAGAACACTATGACCTATCACACCACAAAGACTGGAGAGAAGAACACTATGACCTATCACACCACAAAGACTGGAGAGAAGAACACTATGACCTATCACACCACAAAGACTGGAGAGAACACTATGACCTATCACACCACAAAGACTGGAGAGAACACTATGACCTATTACACCACAAAGACTGGAGAGAACACTATGATCTATCACACCACAAAGACTGGAGAGAAGAACACTATGACCTATCACACCACAAAGACTGGAGAGAACACTATGGCCTATCACACCACAAAGACTGGAGAGAAGAACACTATGACCTATCACACCACAAAGACTGGAGAGAACACTATGGCCTATCACACCACAAAGACTGGAGAGAAGAACACTATGACCTATCACACCACCACAAAGACTGGAGAGAACACTATGACCTATCACACCACAAAGACTGGAGAGAAGAACACTATGACCTATCACACCACAAAGACTGGAGAGAACACTATGGCCTATCACACCACAAAGACTGGAGAGAACACTATGATCTATCACACCACAAAGACTGGAGAGAAGAACACTATGACCTATCACACCACAAAGACTGGAGAGAAGAACACTATGACCTATCACACTACAAATACTGGAGAGAAGAACACTATGACCTATTACACCACAAAGACTGGAGAGAAGAACACTATGACCTATCACACCACAAAGACTGGAGAGAAGAACACTATGACCTATCACACCACAAAGACTGGAGAGAAGAACACTATGACCTATCACACCACAAAGACTGGAGAGAACACTATGACCTATCACACCACAAAGACTGGAGAGAACACTATGACCTATTACACCACAAAGACTGGAGAGAAGAACACTATGACCTATCACACCACAAAGACTGGAGAGAAGAACACTATGACCTATCACACCACAAAGACTGGAGAGAAGAACACTATGACCTATCACACCACAAAGACTGGAGAGAAGAACACTATGACCTATCACACCACAAAGACTGGAGAGAACACTATGACCTATCACACCACAAAGACTGGAGAGAACACTATGACCTATCACACCACAAAGACTGGAGAGAACACTATGATCTATCACACCACAAAGACTGGAGAGAAGAACACTATGACCTATCACACCACAAAGACTGGAGAGAACACTATGGCCTATCACACCACAAAGACTGGAGAGAAGAACACTATGACCTATCACACCACAAAGACTGGAGAGAACACTATGGCCTATCACACCACAAAGACTGGAGAGAAGAACACTATGACCTATCACACCACCACAAAGACTGGAGAGAACACTATGACCTATCACACCACAAAGACTGGAGAGAAGAACACTATGACCTATCACACCACAAAGACTGGAGAGAACACTATGACCTATTACACCACAAACACTGGAGAGAAGAACACTATGACCTATCACACCACAAAGACTGGAGAGAACACTATGACCTATTACACCACAAAGACTAGAGAGAACACTATGACCTATCACACCACAAAGACTGGAGAGAAGAACACTATGACCTATCACACCACAAAGACTGGAGAGAACACTATGACCTATCACACCACAAAGACTGGAGAGAACACTATGACCTATCACACCACAAACACTGGAGAGAAGAACACTATGACCTATCACACCACAAAGACTGGAGAGAACACTATGACCTATCACACCACAAAGACTGGAGAGAAGAACACTATGACCTATCACACCACAAAGACTGGAGAGAAGAACACTATGACCTATCACACCACAAAGACTGGAGAGAACACTATGACCTATTACACCACAAAGACTGGAGAGAAGAACACTATGACCTATCACACCACAAAGACTGGAGAGAAGAACACTATGACCTATCACACCACAAAGACTGGAGAGAACACTATGACCTATCACACCACAAAGACTGGAGAGAAGAACACTATGACCTATCACACCACAAAGACTGGAGAGAACACTATGACCTATTACACCACAAAGACTGGAGAGAACACTATGACCTATCACACCACAAAGACTGGAGAGAAGAACACTATGACCTATCACACCACAAAGACTGGAGAGAACACTATGACCTATCACACCACAAAGACTGGAGAGAAGAACACTATGACCTATCACACCACAAAGACTGGAGAGAAGAACACTATGACCTATCACACCACAAAGACTGGAGAGAACACTATGACCTATTACACCACAAAGACTGGAGAGAAGAACACTATGACCTATCACACCACAAAGACTGGAGAGAAGAACACTATGACCTATCACACCACAAAGACTGGAGAGAACACTATGACCTATCACACCACAAAGACTGGAGAGAAGAACACTATGACCTATCACACCACAAAGACTGGAGAGAACACTATGACCTATCACACCACAAAGACTGGAGAGAACACTATGACCTATCACACCACAAAGACTGGAGAGAAGAACACTATGACCTATCACACCACAAAGACTGGAGAGAACACTATGACCTATCACACCACAAAGACTGGAGAGAACACTATGACCTATTACACCACAAAGACTGGAGAGAACACTATGATCTATCACACCACAAAGACTGGAGAGAAGAACACTATGACCTATCACACCACAAAGACTGGAGAGAAGAACACTATGACCTATCACACCACAAAGACTGGAGAGAAGAACACTATGACCTATCACACCACAAAGACTGGAGAGAAGAACACTATGACCTATCACACCACAAAGACTGGAGAGAACACTATGATCTATCACACCACAAAGACTGGAGAGAAGAACACTATGACCTATCACACCACAAAGACTGGAGAGAAGAACACTATGACCTATTACACCACAAAGACTGGAGAGAACACTATGACCTATCATACCACAAAGACTGGAGAGAACACTATGACCTATCACACCACAAAGACTGGAGAGAAGAACACTATGACCTATCACACCACAAAGACTGGAGAGAAGAACACTATGACCTATCACACCACAAAGACTGAGAGAAGAACACTATGACCTATCACACCACAAAGACTGGAGAGAAGAACACTATGACCTATCACACCACAAAGACTGCAGAGAAGAACACTATGACCTATCACACCACAAAGACTGCAGAGAAGAACACTATGACCTATCACACCACAAAGACTGGAGAGAACACTATGACCTATCACACCACAAAGACTGGAGAGAAGAACACTATGATCTATCACACCACAAAGACTGGAGAGAAGAACACTATGACCTATCACACCACAAAGACTGGAGAGAAGAACACTATGACCTATTACACCACAAAGACTGGAGAGAACACTATGACCTATCACACCACAAAGACTGGAGAGAACACTATGACCTATCACACCACAAAGACTGGAGAGAAGAACACTATGACCTATCACACCACAAAGACTGGAGAGAAGAACACTATGACCTATTACACCACAAAGACTGGAGAGAAGAACACTATGACCTATCACACCACAAAGACTGGAGAGAAGAACACTATGACCTATCACACCACAAAGACTGCAGAGAAGAACACTATGACCTATTACACCACAAAGACTGGAGAGAAGAACACTATGACCTATCACACCACAAAGACTGGAGAGAACACTATGACCTATCACACCACAAAGACTGGAGAGAACACTATGACCTATCACACCACAAAGACTGGAGAGAACACTATGACCTATCACACCACAAAGACTGGAGAGAACACTATGATCTATCACACCACAAAGACTGGAGAGAAGAACACTATGACCTATCACACCACAAAGACTGGAGAGAACACTATGACCTATCACACCACAAAGACTGGAGAGAAGAACACTATGACCTATCACACCACAAAGACTGGAGAGAACACTATGATCTATCACACCACAAAGACTGGAGAGAAGAACACTATGACCTATCACACCACAAAGACTGGAGAGAACACTATGACCTATCACACCACAAAGACTGGAGAGAACACTATGACCTATCACACCACAAAGACTGGAGAGAAGAACACTATGACCTATCACACCACAAAGACTGGAGAGAAGAACACTATGACCTATCACACTACAAATACTGGAGAGAAGAACACTATGACCTATTACACCACAAAGACTGGAGAGAAGAACACTATGACCTATCACACCACAAAGACTGGAGAGAAGAACACTATGACCTATCACACCACAAAGACTGGAGAGAAGAACACTATGACCTATCACACCACAAAGACTGGAGAGAACACTATGACCTATACACCACAAAGACTGGAGAGAAGAACACTATGACCTATCACCACCCAAAGACTGGAGAGAAGAACACTATGACCTATCACACCACAAAGACTGGAGAGAAGAACACTATGACCTATCACACCACAAAGACTGGAGAGAAGAACACTATGACCTATCACACCACAAAGACTGGAGAGAACACTATGACCTATTACACCACAAAGACTGGAGAGAAGAACACTATGACCTATCACACCACAAAGACTGGAGAGAAGAACACTATGACCTATCACACCACAAAGACTGGAGAGAAGAACACTATGACCTATCACACCACAAAGACTGGAGAGAACACTATGACCTATCACACCACAAAGACTGGAGAGAACACTATGACCTATCACACCACAAAGACTGGAGAGAACACTATGGCCTATCACACCACAAAGACTGGAGAGAAGAACACTATGACCTATCACACCACAAAGACTGGAGAGAACACTATGGCCCTATCACACCACAAAGACTGGAGAGAAGAACACTATGACCTATCACACCACAAAGACTGGAGAGAACACTATGGCCTATCACACCACAAAGACTGGAGAGAAGAACACTATGACCTATCACACCACCACAAAGACTGGAGAGAACACTATGACCTATCACACCACAAAGACTGGAGAGAACACTATGACCTATTACACCACAAAGACTAGAGAGAACACTATGACCTATCACACCACAAAGACTGGAGAGAAGAACACTATGACCTATCACACCACAAAGACTGGAGAGAACACTATGACCTATTACACCACAAAGACTAGAGAGAACACTATGACCTATCACACCACAAAGACTGGAGAGAAGAACACTATGACCTATCACACCACAAAGACTGGAGAGAAGAACACTATGACCTATCACACCACAAAGACTGGAGAGAACACTATGACCTATCACACCACAAAGACTGGAGAGAACACTATGACCTATCACACCACAAACACTGGAGAGAAGAACACTATGACCTATCACACCACAAAGACTGGAGAGAAGAACACTATGACCTATCACACCACAAAGACTGGAGAGAACACTATGACCTATCACACCACAAAGACTGGAGAGAAGAACACTATGACCTATCACACCACAAAGACTGGAGAGAAGAACACTATGACCTATCACACCACAAAGACTGGAGAGAAGAACACTATGACCTATCACACCACAAAGACTGGAGAGAACACTATGACCTATTACACCACAAAGACTGGAGAGAAGAACACTATGACCTATCACACCACAAAGACTGGAGAGAAGAACACTATGACCTATTACACCACAAAGACTGGAGAGAAGAACACTATGACCTATCACACCACAAAGACTGGAGAGAACACTATGATCTATCACACCACAAAGACTGGAGAGAACACTATGACCTATCACACCACAAAGACTGGAGAGAACACCTATGACCTATCACACCACAAAGACTGGAGAGAAGAACACTATGACCTATCACACCACAAAGACTGGAGAGAACACTATGACCTATCACACCACAAAGACTGGAGAGAACACTATGACCTATCACACCACAAAGACTGGAGAGAAGAACACTATGACCTATCACACCACAAAGACTGGAGAGAAGAACACTATGACCTATCACACCACAAAGACTGGAGAGAACACTATGATCTATCACACCACAAAGACTGGAGAGAACACTATGACCTATCACACCACAAAGACTGGAGAGAAGAACACTATGACCTATCACACCACAAAGACTGGAGAGAAGAACACTATGACCTATCACACCACAAAGACTGGAGAGAAGAACACTATGACCTATCACACCACCAAGACTGGAGAGAAGAACACTATGACCTATCACACCACAAAGACTGGAGAGAAGAACACTATGACCTATCACACCACAAAGACTGGAGAGAAGAACACTATGACCTATCACACCACAAAGACTGGAGAGAACACTA
>JBBDGP010004266.1:0-82465 GCA_037952835.1 Lithobates septentrionalis
CCCCCCATTATATATTAATATCTCCATATATATATATTATATATCTCCATATATTACCCCCCCAATTATATATTATATCTCCATATAATATCCCCCCCATTATATATTATATATCTCCATATATTACCCCCCCATTATATATTATATATCTCCATATATTACCCCCCCATTATATATTATATATCTCCATATATTACCCCCCCATTATATATTATATATCTCCATATATTACCCCCCCATTATATATTATATATCTCCATATATTACCCCCCATTATATATTATATATCTCCATATATTACCCCCCATTATATATTATATATCTCCATATATTATCCCCCCCCATTATATATTATATATCTCCATATATTACCCCCCCATTATATATTATATATCTCCATATATTACCCCCCCATTATATATTATATATCTCCATATATTACCCCCCCATTATATATTATATATCTCCATATATTACCCCCCATTATATATTATATATCTCCATATATTACCCCCCCATTATATATTATATATCTCCATATATTACCCCCCCATTATATATTATATATCTCCATATATTACCCCCCCATTATATATTATATATCTCCATATAATATCCCCCCCCATTATATATTATATATCTCCATATATTACCCCCCCATTATATATTATATATCTCCATATAATATCCCCCCCCCATTATATATTATATATCTCCATATATTATCCCATTATATATTATATATCTCCATATATTATCCCCCCCCCATTATATATTATATATCTCCATATATTACCCCCCCATTATATATTATATATCTCCATATATTACCCCCCCCATTATATATTATATATCTCCATATATTACCCCCCCATTATATATTATATATCTCCATATATTATCCCCCCCCCATTATATATTATATATCTCCATATATTACCCCCCATTATATATTATATATCTCCATATATTACCCCCCCCCATTATATATTATATATCTCCATATATTATTCCCCCCCCCATTATATATTATATATCTCCATATATTATCCCCCCCATTATATATTAGATATCTCCATATATTATCCCCCCCATTATATATTAGATATCTCCATATATTCCCCCCCCCATTATATATTATATATCTCCATATATTACCCCCCCCCATTATATATTATATATCTCCATATATTACCCCCCCCCATTATATATTATATATCTCCATATATTATCCCCCCATTATATATTATATATCTCCATATATTACCCCCCCATTATATATTATATATCTCCATATAATATCCCCCCCCCATTATATATTATATATCTCCATATATTATCCCATTATATATTATATATCTCCATATATTATCCCCCCCCCATTATATATTATATATCTCCATATATTATCCCCCCATTATATATTATATATCTCCATATATTACCCCCCCATTATATATTATATATCTCCATATATTACCCCCCCATTATATATTATATATCTCCATATATTACCCCCCCCATTATATATTATATATCTCCATATATTATCCCCCCCCCATTATATATTATATATCTCCATATATTACCCCCCCATTATATATTATATATCTCCATATATTATCCCCCCCATTATATATTAGATATCTCCATATATTATCCCCCCCCATTATATATTATATATCTCCATATATTACCCCCCCATTATATATTATATATCTCCATATATTACCCCCCCCCCATTATATATTATATATCTCCATATATTACCCCCCCATTATATATTATATATCTCCATATATTACCCCCCCCCCATTATATATTATATATCTCCATATATTATCCCCCCCATTATATATTAGATATCTCCATATATTACCCCCCCCCATTATATATTATATATCTCCATATATTATCCCCCCCATTATATATTATATATCTCCATATATTACCCCCCCATTATATATTATATATCTCCATATATTACCCCCCCCATTATATATTATATATCTCCATATATTATCCCCCCCATTATATATTATATATCTCCATATATTACCCCCCCATTATATATTATATATCTCCATATATTACCCCCCCATTATATATTATATATCTCCATATATTACCCCCCCATTATATATTATATATCTCCATATATTACCCCCCATTATATATTAGATATCTCCATATATTACCCCCCATTATATATTATATATCTCCATATATTACCCCCCATTATATATTATATATCTCCATATATTACCCCCCCCCATTATATATTATATATCTCCATATATTATCCTCCCCCCATTATATATTATATATCTCCATATATTACCCCCCCATTATATATTATTTATCTCCATATATTACCCCCCCCCATTATATATTATATATCTCCATATATTACCCCCCCCCCCCATTATATATTATATATCTCCATATATTACCCCCCCAACATTATATATTATATATCTCCATATATTACCCCCCCCATTATATATTATATATCTCCATATATTATCCCCCCCATTATATATTATATATCTCCATATATTACCCCCCCCCATTATATATTATATATCTCCATATATTACCCCATTATATATTATATATCTCCATATATTACCCCCCCATTATATATTATATATCTCCATATATTACCCCATTATATATTATATATCTCCATATATTATCCCCCCATTATATATTATATATCTCCATATATTACCCCCCCATTATATATTATATATCTCCATATATTACCCCCCCATTATATATTATATATATAGAATCTCCATAGAATATTGCCCCACTGAGTACAGACTATTATGGCGCCCCCTGGCCGGTTTTGTGAACTCCCCCCAGAAATTGGTCTTCAGCAGAGCTTCTGATGGAGGAGATGGCCGGGAATCCTGGCGGTTTTGGTTTACTTTGCTGCAAACCAGGTTGAGGTGTTAAAGATGACCCCGCTAAGAGAGGCTGCCGAGCGGAGACTGTTCACAAGACTGCCCAACCCAGACCGGGGGTGGAGGAAGGTGGCAGGTGAGAGGTCATTCCAGGTCACCATCTACAGTAGAGGTGGAGGAAGGTGGCAGGTGAGAGGTCATTCCAGGTCACCATCTACAGTAGAGGTGGAGGAAGGCGGCAGGTGAGAGGTCATTCCAGGTCACCATCTACAGTAGAGGTGGAGGAAGGTGGCAGGTGAGAGGTCATTCCAGGTCACCATCTACAGTGGGGGTGGAGGAAGGTGGCAGGTGAGAGGTCATTCCAGGTCACCATCTACAGTGGAGGTGGAGGAAGGCGGCAGGTGAGAGGTCATTCCAGGTCACCATCTACAGTAGAGGTGGAGGAAGGCAGCAGGTGAGAGGTCATTCCAGGTCACCATCTACAGTGGGGGTGGAGGAGGCGGCAGGTGAGAGGTCATTCCAGGTCACCATCTACAGTAGAGGTGGAGGAAGGTGGCAGGTGAGAGGTCATTCCAGGTGACCATCTACAGTGGGGGTGGAGGAAGGTGGCAGGTGAGAGGTCATTCCAGGTCACCATCTACAGTGGGGGTGGAGGAAGGCGGCAGGTGAGAGGTCATTCCAGGTCACCATCTACAGTGGAGGTGGAGGAAGGCGGCAGGTGAGAGGTCATTCCAGGTCACCATCTACAGTGGGGGTGGAGGAAGGTGGCAGGTGAGAGGTCATTCCAGGTCACCATCTACAGTGGGGGTGGAGGAAGGCGGCAGGTGAGAGGTCATTCCAGGTCACCATCTACAGTGGAGGTGGAGGAAGGCGGCAGGTGAGAGGTCATTCCAGGTCACCATCTACAGTGGGGGTGGAGGAAGGTGGCAGGTGAGAGGTCATTCCAGGTCACCATCTACAGTGGGGGTGGAGGAAGGTGGCAGGTGAGAGGTCATTCCAGGTCACCATCTACAGTGGGGGTGGAGGAAGGCGGCAGGTGAGAGGTCATTCCAGGTCACCATCTACAGTGGAGGTGGAGGAAGGCGGCAGGTGAGAGGTCATTCCAGGTCACCATCTACAGTAGAGGTGGAGGAAGGCGGCAGGTGAGAGGTCATTCCAGGTCACCATCTACAGTAGAGGTGGAGGAAGGTGGCAGGTGAGAGGTCATTCCAGGTGACCATCTACAGTGGGGGTGGAGAAAGGCGGCAGGTGAGAGGTCATTCCAGGTCACCATCTACAGTGGGGGTGGAGGAAGGCGGCAGGTGAGAGGTCATTCCAGGTCACCATCTACAGTGGAGGTGGAGGAAGGTGGCAGGTGAGAGGTCATTCCAGGTGACCATCTACAGTGGAGGCGGAGGAAGGCGGCAGGTGAGAGGTCATTCCAGGTGACCATCTACAGTGGAGGTGGAGGAAGGTGGCAGGTGAGAGGTCATTCCAGGTCACCATCTACAGTGGAGGTGGAGGAAGGCGGCAGGTGAGAGGTCATTCCAGGTCACCATCTACAGTAGAGGTGGAGGAAGGTGGCAGGTGAGAGGTCATTCCAGGTGACCATCTACAGTGGGGGTGGAGGAAGGCGGCAGGTGAGAGGTCATTCCAGGTCACCATCTACAGTGGAGGTGGAGGAGGCGGCAGGTGAGAGGTCATTCCAGGTCACCATCTACAGTGGAGGTGGAGGAAGGCGGCAGGTGAGAGGTCATTCCAGGTCACCATCTACAGTGGGGGTGGAGGAAGGTGGCAGGTGAGAGGTCATTCCAGGTCACCATCTACAGTGGAGGTGGAGGAAGGCGGCAGGTGAGAGGTCATTCCAGGTGACCATCTACAGTGGGGGTGGAGGAAGGTGGCAGGTGAGAGGTCATTCCAGGTCACCATCTACAGTGGGGGTGGAGGAAGGCGGCAGGTGAGAGGTCATTCCAGGTCACCATCTACAGTGGGGGTGGAGGAAGGTGGCAGGTGAGAGGTCATTCCAGGTGACCATCTACAGTGGGGGTGGAGGAAGGTGGCAGGTGAGAGGTCATTCCAGGTGACCATCTACAGTGGAGGTGGAGGAAGGTGGCAGGTGAGAGGTCATTCCAGGTGACCATCTACAGTAGAGGTGGAGGAAGGCGGCAGGTGAGAGGTCATTCCAGGTCACCATCTACAGTAGAGGTGGAGGAAGGCGGCAGGTGAGAGGTCATTCCAGGTGACCATCTACAGTGGAGGTGGAGGAAGGCGGCAGGTGAGAGGTCATTCCAGGTGACCATCTACAGTGGAGGTGAAGGAAGGCGGCAGGTGAGAGGTCATTCCAGGTCACCATCTACAGTAGAGGTGGAGGAAGGCGGCAGGTGAGAGGTCATTCCAGGTCACCATCTACAGTAGAGGTGGAGGAAGGCGGCAGGTGAGAGGTCATTCCAGGTGACCATCTACAGTGGAGGTGGAGGAAGGCGGCAGGTGAGAGGTCATTCCAGGTGACCATCTACAGTGGAGGTGGAGGAAGGCGGCAGGTGAGAGGTCATTCCAGGTCACCATCTACAGTGGAGGTGGAGGAAGGCGGCAGGTGAGAGGTCATTCCAGGTCACCATCTACAGTGGGGGTGGAGGAAGGCGGCAGGTGAGAGGTCATTCCAGGTCACCATCTACAGTGGAGGTGGAGGAAGGCGGCAGGTGAGAGGTCATTCCAGGTCACCATCTACAGTGGAGGTGGAGGAAGGCGGCAGGTGAGAGGTCATTCCAGGTCACCATCTACAGTGGAGGTGGAGGAGGCGGCAGGTGAGAGGTCATTCCAGGTCACCATCTACAGTGGGGGTGGAGGAGGCGGCAGGTGAGAGGTCATTCCAGGTCACCATCTACAGTAGAGGTGGAGGAAGGCGGCAGGTGAGAGGTCATTCCAGGTGACCATCTACAGTGGGGGTGGAGGAAGGTGGCAGGTGAGAGGTCATTCCAGGTCACCATCTACAGTAGAGGTGGAGGAAGGCGGCAGGTGAGAGGTCATTCCAGGTGACCATCTACAGTGGAGGTGGAGGAAGGCGGCAGGTGAGAGGTCATTCCAGGTGACCATCTACAGTGGAGGTGAAGGAAGGCGGCAGGTGAGAGGTCATTCCAGGTCACCATCTACAGTAGAGGTGGAGGAAGGCGGCAGGTGAGAGGTCATTCCAGGTCACCATCTACAGTAGAGGTGGAGGAAGGCGGCAGGTGAGAGGTCATTCCAGGTGACCATCTACAGTGGAGGTGGAGGAAGGCGGCAGGTGAGAGGTCATTCCAGGTGACCATCTACAGTGGAGGTGGAGGAAGGCGGCAGGTGAGAGGTCATTCCAGGTCACCATCTACAGTGGAGGTGGAGGAAGGCGGCAGGTGAGAGGTCATTCCAGGTCACCATCTACAGTGGGGGTGGAGGAAGGCGGCAGGTGAGAGGTCATTCCAGGTCACCATCTACAGTGGAGGTGGAGGAAGGCGGCAGGTGAGAGGTCATTCCAGGTCACCATCTACAGTGGAGGTGGAGGAAGGCGGCAGGTGAGAGGTCATTCCAGGTCACCATCTACAGTGGAGGTGGAGGAGGCGGCAGGTGAGAGGTCATTCCAGGTCACCATCTACAGTGGGGGTGGAGGAGGCGGCAGGTGAGAGGTCATTCCAGGTCACCATCTACAGTAGAGGTGGAGGAAGGCGGCAGGTGAGAGGTCATTCCAGGTGACCATCTACAGTGGGGGTGGAGGAAGGTGGCAGGTGAGAGGTCATTCCAGGTCACCATCTACAGTAGAGGTGGAGGAAGGCGGCAGGTGAGAGGTCATTCCAGGTCACCATCTACAGTGGGGGTGGAGGAAGGCGGCAGGTGAGAGGTCATTCCAGGTCACCATCTACAGTGGAGGTGGAGGAAGGCGGCAGGTGAGAGGTCATTCCAGGTCACCATCTACAGTGGGGGTGGAGAAAGGCGGCAGGTGAGAGGTCATTCCAGGTCACCATCTACAGTGGAGGTGGAGGAAGGTGGCAGGTGAGAGGTCATTCCAGGTCACCATCTACAGTGGGGGTGGAGGAAGGTGGCAGGTGAGAGGTCATTCCAGGTCACCATCTACAGTGGAGGTGGAGGAAGGCGGCAGGTGAGAGGTCATTCCAGGTCACCATCTACAGTGGGGGTGGAGGAAGGTGGCAGGTGAGAGGTCATTCCAGGTCACCATCTACAGTGGAGGTGGAGGAAGGCAGCAGGTGAGAGGTCATTCCAGGTCACCATCTACAGTGGGGGTGGAGAAAGGCGGCAGGTGAGAGGTCATTCCAGGTCACCATCTACAGTGGAGGTGGAGGAAGGCGGCAGGTGAGAGGTCATTCCAGGTCACCATCTACAGTCAAATGCTAGGCAGGTATTAGAACTCTATAGCTTTCAGGTAGCTGGAGATAAGGCAGCACCAGTCACTTCAGAGGCTTAAATACCCTTCTATTCAGAGGACATGCCCACAATCGTTACTGGGAACTCTGGACATAGAGGCAGGGATTCTGAGAATACTGTAAAATCACGTTCCTAATGGGCAGCCTCTGGAGGCCCCCAGATCTAGATTTCTCGGGATGTACAGTATGGAAAGCCTTAATTAGCTTGGGCAAAGGGACATGGCTAACTTCTGTGGAGGGGCAGAATGTGGCCTGGCTGGTCTGTACCCAAATGGAGGTTTCCAGAAGGATGGCGTGATCCTATCCTTCCCCTACTGGACTGGAAACTATGTGCCACTAATCACTGTCCCTACCAGATGGTTGACTTGTCCCTACACTTCCCACACACGAAACGCACACCAGGCCTGAGAGCCAGGGTCTTAAATCGGCTCTGTCTGACTCAAGATGGCTGCTAGAGTCACATGGGGCAGCAGTATCAACCAGATAGCTCCCCCAATGACTCAGGAAACCATAAAGAAACCATGTTCCTCTTCACCTCCTCTCCCCCTGCTATGGCGTGGAGAAGGTAGACTGCACCTGCCTTCAAACTGGTTTCCAGGAATTTTCTTCGGTGACAAATACCTACCTACCACTAAATCATTTAAGAGAGGCTCGCTGCAACTCACCTCGACCTTTAACTTCAAAATCCGCCATACCACCCACAAGAACTGGGGGAGGTGAAGTAGATCTTCCGAAAACAGGAATCCGAGATAATGGTTTTAAACACGAAATGTGGAACACCGGGTGGACCTTTAGTGAGTCTGGAAGGGAAAGATTGGCCGGTGCTGGGTTGATGATTTAGAGGCTCATAAACTGGCCAATAGATCTGATCCCCATCTTCCTCGAGGTTGGCCTGGATCATCAAGAAATTCCTATCTGTGAGGATGGTATCAGGAAAAATGGGAACAGCATTACCAAGAAACACAATAGATGTTGGCTTTGACATTTTTGGAGCCAGGTTGGAAGATCAAGTGGATCCCTTTCATCTTCTCTTCAACCATGCCGAGGAGAGTTCTTGGGATAGACAAATAGAACTGGTGGCAGTCATTTGGGTCTCCTGCCAACCAGTTAAAGCTGGTACTATGAGCCAGCAACCAGGTTACTCCCAAGATGACTGGGAACAAGGGTGAAGGCATTCCTAGGCGCTCTTAGTGACCCGACCAAAACTGGGATCAGGAGAGGGTAGGTTTCTTGTATAACAAGCCATTTTAGAGGTGGAACCATCAGGAAAAGCAGACCTATGTGATAGGCAAGGGTCCAAAATCCAGGCACATGCGGCCTTCGTGTGGCCTTCAATAATAGGTTCAACTTAGCTTCAGCAGTCTTTTTGGGTCCTTGCAAAGGCAAGGGTAATGAAATATGAGTGGCTAAAGTCTAAGAGGCTAGGGTATGCTGGGAGGCCTTGGATTCTTTATCATTTGGCCTAACAAGACAATCCGTAAGGAAATTACCCTGAACCCAGCTGTAAATACAGAGGTTGGCGCTGAAGGTGCTCTTCAGGGGTCAAAGCTGGTTGGGTCTGGCCCAGCTGCATCAGTTCAGATGCTTCAGATGGTAGTAGGGATGCTAGAGTCATTGTTGCCCTAGGTGGAGGGAGGTAGGTAGGTAGCATAAAAAAGAAGGTATACACCCATCTTTTCTTGTCTCTACTCCTGGAGATGACAGTTGTCCTGGATGGCCAGTCAAGTTCGCTCCTTTAACCAGTAATTCTAGGGACTCCTTCAGTGTGTTTTGGATTCTAATTCAAGCTAGTTTGTCATGTGACTGTTCCAAGAGGCCTGGACAGAACTGGTGCTCGACGGGACCATCCTTCTATTGACTGCCCACACTCCATCCAGAAAGGTCAGAGATATACTTCTTGTCAAGTCTTTAAACCCGATAAAGATTTGTAGAGGGTCAACCTAAAGTTCGGCCAGTGCCCTAGACAGAGAGGAGACTCTTCAGAAAATGTCACTTCCCTTTTACATGAGATGAAAATTGCAGGCTTAGGGATCCCCCTGATGGAGGGAAACTATGATGCCTAATTGGTTAAGGTCTTTTGTTAGAGAGAAAAGAAGAGGAGACAAGTGCTACGAAAGACCCTGAACTGGATGTGGTCTCCTTGGAAATGGGATCAGGGGTGGTAGGCAAAACAGAGGGATGGGCAGACAGTGTTGCTAAACCAGATAGGTATTCAATGTGGCCCTCTGAGTGGAAAAACCTCAATGTGACTTATTTTATCTCACCAATACCAACAATGTGACTTAGTTTATCTCACTGACACCTGCAATGTTCAATGATATAGAAAACTTTCTGTGTAACTCTGAGATGTCCCTTGTTTTTCATTTTTTGATCCCCAAAACTTTCCTTAACTGCTGGCAGTTTACCTTTAAAGTGTTTCAGATTATTCATGAACTGCCCAAACTTCAGTAAAACCAGTAATATTCCCTATAACTTTTAACCACCACTGTATATATAACTATGGTGGTCAACTTACATGATATAAAGGACCACAAGTGTAGCCCGACATCACCAAAGGGCCCCAAATAATATTCAGTGAGTTGCTGGACAACGGGGACATGTTTCAGGAGATGGTCGTAGATGGTGGAGGTGCTATTGGAGTTGTTGAAGAAGGGGGACATGTTTCAGGAGATGGTCGTAGATGGTGGAGGTGCTATTGGAGTTGTTGGAGAACGGGGATATGTTTCAGGAGACCATCATATTTGGTGGAGGTGCTATTGGAGTTGTTGGAGAATGAGGACATGTTTCAGGAGATGGTCATAGATGGTGGAGGTGCTTTCGGAGTTGGAGAATGAGGACATGTTTCAGGAGACGGTCATAGATGGTGGAGGTGCTATTGGAGTTTTGGAAGAACAGGGACATGTTTCAGGAGAAGGTCGTAGACGGTGGAGGTGCTATTGAAGTCATTGTAGAACGGGGACATGTTTCAGGAGATGGTAATAGATGGTGGAGGTGCTATTGGAGTTGTTGGAGAATGAGGACATGTTTTAGGAGAGGGTCATAGATGGTGGAGGTGCTTTTGGAGTTGGAGAACGAGGACATGTTTCAGGAGAAGGTCATAGATGGTGGAGGTGCTATTGGAGTTTTGGAAGAACGGGGACATGTTTCAGGGGATGGTCGTAGATGGTGGAGGTGCTATTGGAGTCGTTGGAGAACGGGGACATGTTTCAGGAGACGGTAATAGATGGTGGAGGTGCTACTGGAGTTGGAGAACGAGGACATGATTCAGGAGACGGTCATAGATGGTGGAGGTGCTTTTGGAGTTGGGGAACGAGGACATGTTTCAGGAGATGGTCGTAGATGGTGGAGGTGCTTTTGGAGTTGTTGGAGAACGGGGACATGTTTCAGGAGAGGCTAACAGATGGTGGAGGTGCTATTGGAGTTGGAGAACGAGGACATGTTTCAGGAGATGGTCATAGATGGTGGAGGTGCTTTTGGAGTTGGAGAACGAGGACATGTTTCAGGAGACGGTCATAGATGGTGGAGGTGCTATTGGAGTTGGAGAACGAGGACATGTTTCAGGAGATGGTCATAGATGGTGGAGGTGCTTTTGGAGTTGGAGAATGAGGACATGTTTCAGGAGACGGTCATAGATGGTGGAGGTGCTATTGGAGTTGGAGAACGAGGACATGTTTCAGGAGATGGTCATAGATGGTGGAGGTGCTTTTGGAGTTGGAGAATGAGGACATGTTTCAGGAGACGGTCATAGATGGTGGAGGTGCTTTTGGAGTTGGAGAACGAGGACATGTTTCAGGAGACGGTCATAGATGGTGGAGGTGCTATTGGAGTTGTTGGAGAAAGGGGACATGCTTCAGGAAATGGTCATAGATTGTGGAGGTGCTATTGGAGTTGTTGGAGAACGGGGACATGCTTCAGGAAATGGTCATAGATTGTGGAGGTGCTATTGGAGTTGTTGGTGAACGGGGACATGCTTCAGGAGATGAACACAGCCTGGAGACACATGACATCAGGCTGCTACAACAAGCCCTTACAAAGCAATGCTTCCACATGTGTCCTACTACAACTACAACCCTTCTAAGATCTGATATTTCTCTAACTGAGACCCGAGATCAGAGAGGACAGGGGCGAGTTGCCCAGAGAAAATCTATTATCCCATTATCTACAAGAAGCCAATCTAGAGGATATTTTTCCTTCACTAGATTCAGTAAAAACCAAAACAGATGACTGTCTGGTGGGGCCACACAGTCAGTGCCAAAGGGCCACAAGGATATATCATAGGAAACAGACAACCAGATGGATCCTGAATGGCAGACAAGCCTCCCCTATTACTGAATGGCGTTTATAGTCCTGTCATCACCAGGACTCCATTGGGAAATCCTGGAAGGTGAGGAAAGGCAGCTACCAGCAGTGACCAGGGATTTCCAGGGACATCTCTGGGTCTCTCTCTCGCTCTCGGAAGAAATCCGAATAGTTGGGTGCCCACCTTCATCCAATCAATTGTTTTTGAAATTGAGCTGCTTCAGGAGTTCTAGAAACATCCTGACAAGTGTCATGTGTGTCAGGTATTAATCAACGGGACAGGAAAGGGAGGAAATGCTCCAATAATACACCAATACTGCCATTGATTATCCAGAAATCAGGCCTCTGGGACTGTCAGAACTGGATAGTGGTAAAGGGGGGGATACTCCAATAATACACCAATACTGCCATTGATTATACAGAAATCAGGCCCCCGGGACTGTCAGAACTGGATAGTGGTAAAGGGGGGGGGAATACTCCAATAATACACCAATATTGCCATTGATTATCCAGAAACCAGGCCCCTGGGACTGTCAGAACTGGATAGTAGTAAAAGGGGAGGAAATACTCCAATAATACACCAATACTGCCATTGATTATCCAGAAATCAGACCCCCGGGACTGTCAGAACTGGATAGTAGTAAAAGGGGAGGAAATACTCCAATAATACACCAATACTGCCATTGATTATCCAGAAATCAGGCCTCTGGGACTGTCAGAAGTGGATAGTGGTAAAGGGGGGGGATGCTCCAATAATACACCAATACTGCCATTGATTATCCAGAAATCAGGCCTCTGGGACTGTCAGAAGTGGATAGTGGTAAAGGGGGGGGATGCTCCAATAATACACCAATATTGCCATTGATTATCCAGAAATCAGACCCCCGGGACTGTCAGGACTGGATAGTGGTAAAAGGGGGGGAGGGGAATTACTCCAAAAGTACACCAATACTGCCATTGATTATCCAGAAACCAGGCTCCTGAGGCTCTTAGCTCTGGATCCTTCTGTTTTGGGGCCATGTGTCTGCCAGCTGGTCCTCTTGTTTCGTAGGAATTGTGCCGGGCCCCACATCCCTCTGGGTCATATCTGCTGCTATAACACGTCTACTGTCCATTAAACTCCCCTCATTATACGTGTTAGTGAATGGCAGTGAATGTCAGCCAATGTTCCCGGCTTAGCCAGCAGATTTATTAATATGTCCTCCCGTACTATTCCTGCCAGCAGCCTATCAATCCAGATATCAGTATTCACAGCCAAAACGAAGAGAGATCAGCAAAGTACCCCTCTGTAGGGTGCAATTTACCCCTTTGTGGACGTCTCTGTAGGGTGAAAATGACCTCTCTGTAGGATGCAATTTCCTCCTCTGCTGTGTGCCGCCCCCCCCCCCCCCCCCCCGAGGTACTTGCCCCTGTACTTTGCAGCAATAAGCATGTAAAAGCAGATTGGAAAGCCATGTAATAGTTGGCAGAGGGGGGCAGTGGGAGGTGGGGGGGGGGGGGCGGTGCAGAGTACTACAGGAGTGTTGAGTTTCCTGGATGGCATTGTGCCACCTCCCAGCTCTGCATCTCCTCCAGACAGAAGAAGAGAAATCCAATGTCCTCCAGCACTCTGCCTGACAGTGCTGGCACCCTGATTTCACTTCCCCCCAGGTGCTCTCAGCCTGAATTTTGTGAGTTTCCTTCTGACAATACAGTGATGAGTTCCTAAGCGAACGCTGTGCTGCCTCCAATCCATCGTCTGCCAGTCATTGTTATGGTGAGGGAGCAGAACACAAACTCTAAGCTGGTGACTTCCCTCACTTTGGGAAGATTTCTTCTCATTTCCTGTGGATTCTATAGAAGAAGTTAAAGGGAAATTTCCCAAAAGAGTCACAAGAAGATTTTATCCATTCCTCTGATCTATCAAAAACTGAGAAGAAGGTTTTAGACATTATTCAAAATCTCCTGCCTGGGGCATCTTTAGGTCACAAAGTTTGCTGGTCTTTCACCTGTAGCAAAGTCTCCGACCTCCTCCAGTCTAATGAGAACTTTTCAGGCCAAAGATAGCTGACATCATTCTGTATGTGGTGGGTTGGGAGGCACAGTGGGTGCAAGGTGGATAAGTTATTGGGCGCCAGACACTTCTTGGATGTAAAAGAGGTTTTATTTCTCTTAACAGTCCTTTTTATATCTTGAGGGGGAAAGAGGGTTAGGGCCAGGACACCCTTAAGCAGTTGCAATTTCAATTGGCAGACTCCGAGACTTCAATAGGAGGACAGCTGTACAGGGAAAGGCCCCAGCAAGATGCTACTTCTGCACGTGCAGGATTGCTGTCTCCTATGGCAACAGTCTTTAACAGTTCCTAACAAAAATCGTTACAGTCCTCTTTGTGTCACTACAACTTCTATTTGTAGTTCTTCAGCCCCTTGAGCTCCTGATCTCTCACTGGACCCTCTGATTCACTGACTCTGAATCCCTTGAGCTCCTCCAATCTTTGCGGTGGTCTCTCCCTCAAGCGTCACCCCTACTTCCCTGCTGGGTCCCTAGCTTGGCACTCCAGATACTTCTCAAGCTTCACCGCTGCTGACCGGCTCGTTCCCTGGCTTGACACACAAGGCTGCTCTGCAAGCGTCACCTCCGCTGGTTGGGTCCCCTGACTTAATCACCACCTGAAGTTTCCCGATTCTCCACCGTGCCCGTTCGGGGAGAATGCTGCTCAGGTACTTGCTTCAGTTACTCACTGTGGTCCCTGGTAATAAGGTGGATGGTCCCTTCGTGGCTACAGCTTCCCATCTACCTCTGACCATGACAGGTTCTCCGGCCAGCAGAACCGTCACTTATGGTTGGACTGTAAGCCGCAATCCCAACCCTGCGCTGCCCTCTTACTTCTGGATAGGCCCTCACACAGCCTGGCAACCAGATGCCCCTGGGATAGGCCCAATCTCCGGCCTAGCAGCCCGGGGTCTATGACACACGTCCACCCAGACAGCCGTCCAGGTGGCACAGAACATAGACCACCTGACCTCACCCGAATATATAGGTTTTCCCAGCAGGCCAAGGGATTCAAGAAAACCCCTGCCCATTGGCTGAGATACCCTATATACCCATAACCTGACCTTGGGTTGCCCTTCTCATATCTAGTACCACCGAGTGCCCGGCCACCTAGTGGCAGAAGAGAAAAGTACAATAAGGCCAAACTTAGGGAGAAATCAATAGATCTCTATCAATTGACCAGGGTAACTACTCCTGGCAAGTAAATTTGTGAGGAACTCCCTGACTAAACCCCAAGGCGCAACATCCTCCCCCTGCCCAAGAAACTACGTCTTGGTGTTTGCAGAAAAATAATTTGAGCTCCCAAAGCCTGAGAGCGGATGTCCTGGCAAAAACTGGGATAGGTAGGGAAACAGGGAATGGGTTAACAGTATAACAGTAGAATAACATATGTGTGGTGTACCACATGAATAACATTAATATCAAAATATGAAAATAGTAATGTATGACATTCAAATATCAAAAATGGTTATGTACACTTTAAGGCAAGTGTAGCGCTGGTAGATTTGCGATCTACCATCTGATAGGTAAATTTAGTAACTTGTTCGTTAGGAAAGTTAGATTTGCCTCTGTTCCAGCTTGCCTGACGCGTGTGTTTCCATACTGAGCCGGTGAGTGTCGTTGTTACTATTGGCTAGTGTTGGAAAGGCAACGTGTCGAAGCGTATGAATGGTCTTCTGTCCCGGAGACAACTCGGTGGAGGTGGTCCTCCGAGTTGCATTCTGGGAGAGGGTATTTATGGGACAGACGCCATATTTTGGGGTTCGTTTTACAGCCACCTGCTGGCCCTCCTGGCCGACAGGTATGCGTTAGAGTGCTACCTCGTGGTCCTCCGTTCCGGAGGCCCACGTCGCTGCGGCGCAGGGGTGGGCCCAGAAGCTTGTCTGGGGCCTACCACAGCAGCAGAGGAATGGTCCTGAGCTGTCTATCCTGAGTGAAGAAGCTGGACAACCGAGGAGATCCCAGGGGAGGAGCCGTCATGGAAGGATCATGCAACGTGCTGGTCAGGAGAGGGGCCTGGTGACTCGGTTGGAGGACGTATCCTAAAGTTATTATACAGCATAGTGTTGCCGGGTTGGCTTAAAGGTTCAAGAACTGTGACTGACATTCATTACAAGAAAACCAATACATCCTGTGGCAGAGGATCGTACGGGTTTATCCCAACTAAGTCTGTGGCAGAGACTTTTGTTCGTGCTACGTGCTGGCTGCCAGGCTAGTGAGAGAGGCCTATCCAGGCGTGCAAGGAGTGTGTCCCACCAAGGGAGCGCGTTCTACAGAAATATCCAACCCCAAGGACATTTGTCAAGAATCTTACTAAAAAGGTATTTGAGTTTTCCTCTGCAGTTCTCCTTCTGCCTCTTTCCTGCTACTTCCTTCATTGATGGTTTAATAAAGCATTGAAAACATACTCAAGTGTTGGTGCGTGTGTCGTCCAGAGGTAAACGCAATGGAACCCCTAGACCCGGTGCCGGTGAAACTGAGGGAAGGAGAGTGAAGGTAACAAGCCCGCTTAAACCAGCAGCTCCACCGAGAGTTATTGCTACACAAGTAAAGCAAGAGCATTGCTTCCTAACTATCTTGCTAATATATACAGAAATAGCGAATATACAAAGGGTTAGTGTTGTGATCCGGCTAGATCCCTGTCTCTCCTTGGCCACGGAAGATGCACCGGCACAGCAACATCTGAAAGAGAGAAATGGAAACAATGCAGAGGCATCCTACCCTACCCTCAGCCGAGGACAGCATGAAAGTGTAAAACATCCTGCACATTGCTACATTATTTACAGAATGAAAGCAGACCCCATTCTCACTGAGGATGCCACCCCCTTTCTTAATGAGTAGTGGTTAAATCAGTAACAGTCCTGATATATGCACATTAATCCATTATTTGAAGAAAATAGGCAATTATTCTTCTATCACAGCCTATTCTGACATTTCTCTGTCATTGTCTCCCAGGTGCACGAATCCTTGTTGGGGAGTGACCATCTCCTTTTTCCCCTGGGCCCCCGGAATGCCCGCAGGTGTGGGGCAGAGGTCTTGGATCCTCTGTTCGGTTGCCAGCGCTTCAGCTGGAGAAGTTTCTTGTAACTCCATAGATGCTGCTGGCAGAAAATCACATGTCCCTGTCAGTGTTGTGGGAGAAAGGCCGACTACCTCTTCTCTCAAGGAGGCCGAAGGCCACTGTAGGTGCTGGGCAGAAGCAAGCGGCACTCTGCCCTGTCTCCAGCAATTCAGCTGGGAGTAGAAGCTTCACTACATCCGCTTGTCCCTGGAACTCTGTAGTTGTTGCCACTGCTGGGCAGAGGTTGGTAGCAGTCTGCCCTGTTGCCAGCACTTCTGCTGGGAACTCCACATCATCCACTCTGGCTAACTGTTGGGAAGTGACCATCACCTTCTCACCATGGGCCCCTGGTACTGCTGCAGGTGTGGCAGAGGTCTTGGACCCTCTGTCCTGTGGCCAGAGCTTCAGCTGGGGAAGTCTCTGGTAACTCCACAGATATTGCTGTTGGTGCTGGGCAGAGCTCAGTGGAGTTTGGTCGTAATAGCAGCTCTTCTGCTGGAGGCTCACCAGGTTGTTCTTCTTCAGCAGAAGTCTATTAAATCCCCTATCTCTATAACTGGTGTCTGGGGATAGAGATTGACCATCTCCTGTCCGTAGAACGAAGAAGAGGTTACTGGTGTTTGGCAGAGCTCAGTGATGTCTGGCCTTGATGCCAGCTCCCCTGCTGTGTTGGTGGCATCATTCTGGGTTGCCATCTAGTGCTGGAAAGTGACCATCTCCTTCTCACCCTGAGCCTCCGGAACCACCGCAGGTGTGGGGCAGAGGTCTTGGACCCTCAGTCCAGTTGTCAGTGCTTCAGCTTTGGGGACGGCAATCTCCTGAGTCTCCACTGCCGATTCTCTGGCATGCTGCTGAACGTGTTCTAGCAGTTTTCTGTATGCCCTTTCCAGATGCTGTTCCTTCCTTAGCAAATATTCCAGGTCAGGTTTGAGCTCTGAGACCCCTGCAAGACCGAGCATAGCCTCTCTGTATTCTCGCAGGTCCTCAAGGTCAGGTTCCCCTTCATCGCCAAACACAAAACAATCTGTAAGGTTCTCCCACAGCAATCCAGGGCCGCCAAAGTCATATCCCTCCGGAGAGCATTCTGTTGTCTCCCCTAAATATCCCTCCTCTGCGTGCCATTGCAGAGCCCGATAACGATTGTCCAGCTCTATCTCCTGCTGGACCAACCTGTCCAACTCAGTCACCCATTGCTCCTGGGGCCGCTCTCCCAAGAATTGCATCCGCAATGCCCGTTGTTCGCTGGCCTGTTGCTCTGGGGTTGGAAAGCACTTGTCCTCTTGCATACCAGCGACCTACCCAAATCTGCTGCCTGAGCTCCAGGTATTCATCCGCAGACACAGTCCTGGTGTATGTTGAAAGGACGATCCACAGCAGCCCCGGGAACTCTGATGCCAGATCCATATCTCCGCTGGGGTGACTGAAGTCTGCTATCCTGATCTTGGATCCAGGTGGAGGTTTGGACGTGTTCACAGCCAGGAGGCACGATCCCACCGCTCCCAACCAGTTGTGATGAACCCCTTTCCTCAGCAGGTCTATGTCCGCCGTAAATGCTTCCACTTTCCAGAACCAGCACTATCCAAGACCCTTTAGCTCACCCAGTCACCAGTCGTAACTCAGTGAAGGGTGAACAACAACATCAAACTGCTTTATTCCAGCACATGTTACCCCAGATATTCAACTCAGAGACACTCCCCCCCACCCCTGAATTCAGGGCGGGGTAAACTGTCCAATCACAATAGACACACAGGTCAGGTGTATTCAAATTTCTCATCAGTAAACAGTCTTAACAGCAGGGAGAGCTGTTGGAGGAATTTGCCCCCACCAATCTCACAGCTAATCTACATACACATCCCATAATATCCAAGGCAGACAGACACAATAGAACATTGGAATAAAGCCCCACCCCAAACGATCCCAGCAAAGAGTCCATAACAGCATGAGACAACAAACAATATATACATATATACAACATTCCAGTGTGGCTGTACAGTGTGTCTAAATAGCACCGATCATAGCAGGGTTCTCAGGCACCCTGTTCCCCTAATGGACACAGGGTGATTCACACATAATAGAAGCCAGGGGAGCCGAACACGGAGTCTCCAGAGCTCTCCAAGGTAAGCTGAGTTCCACAAACCCCCCACCCAAAGTGACTCCCGTCACACTAACTATCTACACACTCGGTGTCCATGACATGTTACAGCCCATTGATTTTACCTCAGTGGACTACATTCCCAGCAGTTCCTTTTCTTCCTCAAAGGCAACTCCGGGCACAAAGGGCATGACTGCATCTCAAGCAGCAGGCAGTCAGGCCAAGATGCAAGGGACCACACTTTGGGACACAGGTCCCCTTGCAGAAATATCTTCAGTCTGCCCACATGGCAGCTAAAGACCAAGAGACTTTCTTTGGTTGTTTGCAACCGACAATCTGCTGAAATCCGCAGGTCGCTCTTCAGGGTGGGACACCCTAACAACTTTAATTTTTAGACAACGTGGCTCAGATAATCATTTCCTGTAACTGCCGGCAGCATTCAGTCCAGCACAGTCCTGGCAATACAGTTTACTGGGATATTCCCCATTAATCACTTTAAATGGATGTGTAAGGTATCTGTCAGCATAGCGTCCCGTATTTCCACAAGGTAATGGTATCACTTTGATGAGACTTCACCAATAAAATCTGGGATCTGGCAGTGTTACATCTTCTCCTTTGGCATTTACAGTGACAACATAATATTTGGCATCTTTCTTGTCCGGCCTGCAGGGGATCACGCTGTCCAGATTCATTTTACGGCCGTAGCCTCAGGTATCCAGCAATGAAGGGTATCTCCCCAACATTTTAGGTGATAACTTTAAAAAAAATCTATCTTAAAGGGGTATTTGAAGGAATACACGGACAGCCTCATCCACCCATTGCGTTTCCTTCTCCAGAATCTCCTCTTCCAGATGAGGGGGAATGTAGGGGTATAAACCTGTCATTTTCCGCTACTCTCTTGATAATTATGTATTTAATTCTGTATTTTTGACAGCCGAGGCAGGGTCTTAGGTTCTCCATACCCAGATAGAACCCGAGCATCTGGGGTGCGCTGAACTGGGTACCCAGCAACCTCCTCCGTCTTTTGATCCACATTGGAACTTGGCATGGGCGTGATAGGCCGGGCTGCGGGAACCCATTGATTCCCTTGATCCTCCTCAAAGGGCCTGGCAATGCTAATCAGCGGTGCTGGACTGGCTGACAGCATAATCTGCACACTTGCAATAGTGGTAGCAGGTGCTTCATCTTCCTGCACATTACTGGTTAACTCTTCATCACTTTCTCCCCATTTCCCTGAGTAGAACAGAGTGTCTGAGAAGAGTTCTGACAGACCATTGGACAGAATGTCCGAATCTGAGATGGTCGAACACTCCTCGGCTGGGATGTAGTTGTGCTTGGCTTTCGCCTTGACTGGCACCCCCATGACATTCCCTTTCATACTGGTATCACTTCCTCCACAGGCACACCACTTTCGCTTTTTGCTAGCTTACCGGGCCCCGGTAATTTTCTCTCGGATAACTCGACGGACATCAATGCAAGCAGCCGGGGTCGACCTCGGCCCTTAGGAGCAATCGATGCGCTGGGTTCTGGGGTAGTCGCTGAAGCAGGGTCAGCATCTTTTTGCACGACTTGGGGGACCACCGAAGGGCTTTGGACCTCACTCCCCAAAGGAACAGCCATATTCTTGTCCCAATCCACTTGTAGGATCCAAGGGGGTAATTTTGGAGGAACAACCTGGAATAGGTGCTCCCCACAGTGTCCACGGACGATCCAAGGCCTCAACTGAATAGTCAGGCCAGAACACTTTCCACAAATCAGTCCAAGAGACTCGTAGCCTCCGGCCGTATACAAAGCAAGCTGGCCATTCAGTGTGTACCACACTCCGGTATCAGTCAGGACAGGTTTTCTGCCGCTTGAGCCAAAGAAGACGCCCGGAGCGTACTTTCCCCAATCCGCCATCTTACTCACGGACTGCGCCATCTCCTTCACCCACCCACAATAAGACACACGTGGCAGCACTTCCTTATCCTCCTCTGCAGAGCAGGGGCTCCTCCCCCTGGCAACAGATTGGTGCAAATGTTTCCTGGGAACTGTGGGGCCCGCCATTCTTCTTGCTACGACACGCCAAAACTTTAATGGAGTCCATTTTTAGGTCTGTATTAACCCTTACAGCGCTGGCGGGAAGTGTCAAAAGCGCAGGCTGATTCTTTCCCATGAGCAATGAAACTTGGTGGTTCTTCCCCACACTGATAGTACACATGACAACACAGTCTATAAGAGGGGTAAATGTTACTTGCCACCTTCCCACGAACCCTAAGTCCGGATGGAGCTGAAGCCGATTTCTATGGGTGACTGCTGTAAGGACAATGCCTTGGCACACGTTGGGCGACAAATGTAGCAAAGTCTCTGGCCTCCTCCAGTAATGAGAACCTTTAGAGCCAAAGATAGCTGACATCCTTCTATATATGGTGGGTTGGGAGGCATAGTGGGTGCAAGGTGGATAAGTTATTGGTCGCCAGACACTTTTTGGATGTAAAAGACGTTTTATTTCTCTTAACAGTCCTTTTTTATATTTTGAGAGGGAAAGAGGGTTAGGGCCAGGATACCCTTAAGCAGTTACAATTTCAATTAGCATACTCTGAGACTTCAATGCAGGATTGCTGTCTCCTATGGCAACAGTCCAGTTTAACATTTCCTAACACAAATCGTTACAGTCCTCTTTGCGTCACTACAACTTCCCCTTGAGCTCCCGGTCTCTCACTGGACCCTCTGATTCACTGAGTCTAAATCCCTTGAGCTCCTCAAAGCTTTGCAGTGGTCTCTGCCTCAATCGTCACCCTCGCTTCTCTGCTGGGTCCCTAGCTTGGCACTCCAGATATTTCTCAAGCTTCACCCCTGGTAACCGGCTTGGTCCGTGGCTTGACACACAAGGCTGCTCTGCAAGTGTCTCCTCCGCTGGTTGGGTCCCTGACTTGATCACCACCTGAAGTTTCCTGGTTCTCCACTGTGCCCGGTTGGTGAGAATACTGCTCTGGTACTTGCTTCAGTTACTCATGGTGGTCCCTGGTAATAAGGTGGTCGGTCCCTTTGTGGCGACAGCTTACCTTCTACCTCCGACCACGACAGGTTCTCCGGCCAGCAGAACCGTCACTAATGGTTGGACTGCAAGCCGCAATCCCAACCCCCCAACCCTGTGCTGCTCTCTTGCTTCTGGCCCTCACACAGCCTGGCAGCCAGATGCCCTTGGGATAGGCCTAGCAGCCCGGCAATACAACACACATCCACCCAGACAGATATCCAGGTGGCACAGAACATAGATCACCTGACCTCACCTGAATATATACTGTAGGCTCTCCCAGCAGGCCAAGGGATTCAAGAAAACCCCTGCCCATTGGCTGAGCTACCCCATATACTCATAACCTGACCTTGGGTTGCCCTTCTCATACCCAGCCACCTAGTGGTAGAAGAGAGAAGTGCAACAAGTGCAACTACTTCTTGCAAGTAAATTTGTGAGGAGCTCCCTGACTAAACTACAAGGTGCTACACACCAAAATGAGCATTGTGGCTGTTTCACGTCTATAGAGACTGTGCGGAGCCAACATGGCTGCCCTATAGTGTAAACATTGAGAAGAGAGAGAAGCAGAGAGCGATGAATGAAAAGAGAGAGATGACAGCAAAAAGCAACTACTGTACAGAGCCAGATATGAGCGATGAATGAGGCTGATAGGAAAACAGATAGCAATGAATGAGATTGGGTGGTGAATGAAAGAGGGAAGAACATGATACCTCTAAATGCATAGAGAATGAAAAGAGGAGAGGGAGTGGTCCGTGGCAAGTCTTGGTGTTTGGTTGCTGTCTGCTGCTGTTTGCTGGGGTGCTTTTTGGGGGCTTTTCCTTTGACTTTTGCTGTCACTTTTTAAATAGCTCTTTTTTTTTTTTTCCTGGTTTCATCAGTCTATCAATTAAGGGGTGTGGTTAATTGCTCACAGGTGACTATTTAACTTGTTGTAGGACTCAGTCTGAGCGTGCTCAGTTTGAAGCAGTGGAGCTTGGTGTAAGTGGAGCTGGATTAAGTGGGAGTTAAACACAAGAGTTTAAAACAGGAGGTTATAACAGGGGTCATAGTACCTGTGTAGTGTGAGTATCTGAGTGTTGTCTGAGTAGTGTGTGTGGATCGTTAGTACTTGTGTATTGTGTACCTGTGTATTGTCTTGTTGTGTACCTGTGTATTGTCTTGAGTATTAGTGCCAGGAAGCTAGCTGTTAGGTAATTTGCACAGGGTAAAATCCCCAATCCTCACTAAATTTAATAGGTACGATGCCCGGCGGGTGTGGAGAGGCGGCTCTTTGTACATCTTGCTGCATGTATGCGTTCCTTGATCATCCGATCGAGGGCGAATACTGCTGTGCAAAATGTAAGCACATTGTTTCCCTGGAAGCCCAGGTTCTGAATCTGGGGAAGCAACTGTCAGCACTGAGAAGTCCCTCCATACTAAAGGTGAGCCAGGAACGTACACGGCAGGGGCCGGCAGGGGCCAGCACAGAGGTGGAGACAAAGAGGTGGCGGCACTAGCAAAGAGTAGATGGGTGACAGTCAGGAGGGGTAGAGGGGGAAGTGCCAGAGAGGCCGTTCCAGGACTGGAGCATCCCAATAAGTACGCTCCATTGAGTGACATTGGTGAAACCAGTCAGGGACCAGCACTGCTGGAGATGAGGGACTCTCCTAGCTGCCAGGGGAAGAACTCCTCCAGTGAGAGTGGGGGGGGGCAGCAAAGGGAAAGGAAAGACAGATTCTGGTGGTAGGGGACTCAATTCTTAGAAGGACAGAGAGGGCAATCTGTAACCAAGATCTGAAGCATTGAACAGTATGTTGTCTACCGGGCGCTCGGGTTCGGCACATCACGGATCTTGTGGACAGATTACTGGGAGGGGCTGGGGAAGACCCGGCTGTCATGGTGCACGTTGGCACCAATGACAAAGTCAGAGGCAGATGGAGTGTCCTAAAGAACGATTTTAGGGACTTAGGAGCTAAATTGAGGAAAAGGACCTCCAAGGTAGTGTTCTCAGGAATACTACCGGTACATCGAGCCACACCAGAAAGGCAGAGGGAGATTAGGGAAGTAAACAAGTGGCTGAAGAGCTGGTGTAGTAAGGAGGGGTTTGGGTTCCTGGAGGACTGGGCCGACTTCTCAGTCGGTAACCGGTACTATAGAAGGGACGGACTGCACCTAAATGAGGAGGGTGCAGATCTGCTGGGAATGAAGATGGCCAAAAAGTTAGAGGGGTTTTTAAACTAGGCGATGGGGGGGGAGTGTCCAGAGACAGTGATAGCCAGCGCGGAAGATATTCCAGAGGGTAGTATTGGGGGCATTAGTGGTAGGTTAACCAAAGCACAAAAACACAAGGTGAGTATAGTAGCAAGTCCTAGTTGCAATCTTGAAACACCCAATACGAGGATAATATGCGACCGGTCTAAACTATGTGGCATGTTCACCAATGCCAGGAGCCTGGCGGACAAGATGGGTGAACTAGAGATACTGTTGTACAAGGAGGATTTGGATTTTGTGGGAATTTCAGAGACCTGGTTCAACAGCTCTCATGATTGGCTGGCAAACATTCAAGGGTATACCCTATACCGTAAGGATAGAGAGGGTAAAAAAGGGGGAGGGGTATGCCTATATATCAAGAATAATGTACAAGTGAATGTGAGAGATGACATCACTGAGGGGGCTAGGGAGGAGGTGGAATCTTTATGGGTAGAGCTCCAAAGGGATGAAGCTAAGGGGAAAATAATACTGGGAGTATGCTATAGGCCCCCTAACCTGAGGGAGGAAGTGGAGACGGATCTCCTATCACAAATTGGATTAGCAGCAAGGATGGGAAGTGTTATCATAATGGGGGATTTTAATTATCCAGACATAGACTGGGCGGAGGGAACCGCGCATTCATTTAAGGCTCGCCAGTTCCTTAGTGTTTTGCAAGACAATTTTATGGGTCAGATGGTAGACGCACCAACTAGAAATAAAACATTACTAGATCTACTGATTACCAACAATACAGACCTGATAACAGATGTGGAAATACGGGGCAATTTAGGTAACAGCGATCACAGGTCAATTAGTTTCAGTATAAATCACACAAATAGGAAACATGAAGGGAACACAAAGACACTGAATTTCAAAAGAGCCAACTTCCCTAAACTACAAACCTTGCTAAAAGGCATAAATTGGGATAAAATATTAGGAACAAAGAATACGGAGGAGAGATGGGTTTGCTTTAAGAGCATATTAAATAAGGGCATTAGCCAATGTATCCCATTTGGTAATAAATTTAAAAGAGCGAACAAACATCCTGGATGGCTTAACTCCGATGTAAAAATGCATATAAAAGCAAAGGAGAAGGCCTTCAAAAAATACAAGGTTGAGGGATCATGCTCAGCATTCAGACTTTATAAAGAATGCAATAAGAAATGTAAGGGTGCAATTAGGATGGCTAAGATAGAACATGAAAGACACATAGCGGAGGAGAGCAAAAGAAATCCCAAGAAATTCTTTAAGTATGTAAACAGTAAAAAAGGGAGGACAGACCATATTGGCCCCATAAAGAATGAGGAAGGACATCTGGTTACAAAGGATGGGGAGATGGCAAAGGTATTGAATTTATTCTTCTCCTCAGTCTTCACAAGTGAATCGGGGGGCTTCAGTAACCAAAACTGCAGTGTTTATCCTCATGACACAACACAGGAAGCACCTCCATGGTTAACAGAGGACGGAATTAAAATTAGACTTGAGAAACTTAACATTAATAAATCACCGGGACCAGATGGCTTGCATCCGAGGGTATTTAGGGAACTCAGTCAGGTGATTGCCAGACCGTTGTTCCTAATATTTACAGACAGTCTATTGACTGGAATGGTACCAGCTGATTGGAGAAAAGCCAATGTAGCACCAATATTTAAAAAGGGCCCAAAAAACATCCCTGGGAATTACAGACCAGTTAGCCTAACATCAATAGTATGTAAACTCTTGGAGGGGATGATAAGGGACTATATACAAGATTTTAGTAATAAGAATGATTTCATTAGCAGTAATCAGCATGGATTCATGAAGAATCGTTCTTGCCAAACCAATCTATTAACCTTCTATGAGGAGGTGAGTTGCCATCTAGATAAAGGAAGGCCCGTAGACGTGGTGTATCTGGATTTTGCAAAAGCATTTGACACAGTTCCCCATAAACGTTTACTGTACAAAATAAGGTGCGTTGGCATGGACCATAGGGTGAGTACATGGATTGAAAACTGGCTACAAGGGCGAGTTCAGAGGGTGGTGATAAATGGGGAGTACTCAGTATGGGCAGGGGTGGGTAGTGGGGTTCCCCAGGATTCTGTGCTGGGACCAATCCTATTTAATTTGTTTATAAACGATCTGGAGGATGGGATAAACAGTTCAATCTCTGTATTTGCAGACGATACTAAGCTAAGCAGGGCAATAACTTCTCTGCAGGATGTGGAAATCTTGCAAAAAGACCTGAACAAATTAATGGGGTGGGCGACTACATGGCAAATGAGGTTCAATGTAGAAAAATGTAAAATAATGCATTTGGGTGGCAAAAATATGAATGCAATCTATACACTGGGGGGAGAACCTATGGGGGAATCTAGGATGGAAAAGGACCTGGGGGTCCTAGTGGATGATGGGCTCAGCAATGGCATGTAATGCCAAGCTGCTGCTAATAAAGCAAACAGAATATTGGCATTAAAAGGGGGATCAACTGCAGAGATAAAACGATAATTCTCCCGCTCTACAAGACTCTGGTCCGGCCGCACCTGGAGTATGCTGTCCAGTTCTGGGCACCAGTCCTCAGGAGGGACGTACTGGAAATGGAGCGAGTACAAAGAAGGGCAACAAAGCTAATAAAGGGTCTGGAGGATCTTAGTTATGAGGAAAGGTTGTGAGCTCTGAACTTATTCTCTCTGGAGAAGAGACGCTTGAGAGGGGATATGATTTCAATGTACAAATACTGTACTGGTGACCCCACAATAGGGATAAAACTTTTTCGCAGAAGAGAGTTTAATAAGACTCGTGGCCACTCATTACAATTAGAAGAAAAGAGGTTTAACCTTAAACTACGTAGAGGGTTCTTTACTGTAAGAGCGGTAAGGATGTGGAATTCCCTTCCACAGGCGGTGGTCTCAGCGGGGAGCATTGATAGCTTCAAGAAACTATTAGATAATCACCTGAATGACCGCAATATACAGGGATATGTAATGTAATACTGACACATAATCACACACATAGGTTGGACTTGATGGACTTGTGTCTTTTTTCAACCTCACCTACTATGAGTGATGAATGACAACGGAACAGAGAGTAATGAGAGAGGAGAGTGATGAATGATAAATGCTGCTGTGCCCGTTGGTATTGTGGCCATCTTGGACACATTTGGGTGTTTCAAGATGGCAGCCACGTGGCGCTACTGCACATGTGTAGTGACATCATTTTCCGGTCTGGCGATGATGTATATCCTGCATGTTGGAGGTGGGGGTCCAATAGAAGGCACCATTTTAGGTGGACACATATATGGGAGCTTCAGTCTACACTCTGGTCAGCTTCCTGTCTTCTTTATGACATTGAGTTTCACCTTCAGCAATTTCCTGTTTTGTGCTGTATAAAAGGGAGATCCCTCGAGTTGTGGCTGTCTGTATCTTTCCCGGTGTGGGAGTGGTGGTTGTCTGAATCTTCCTCAGTGGGAGTGGGGGTTGTCTACATGTTTCCTCATGTGGGAGTGGTGGTTGTCTACATCTGTCCCAGTGTGGGAGTGGTGGTTGTCTGCATCTTCCCCGGTGTGGGAATGGTGGTTGTCTGCATCTTCCCCGGTGTGGGACTGGTGGTTGTGTGCATCTTCCCGAGTGTTGGAGTGGTGGTTGTCTGCATCTTCCCAGTGTGGGAGTGGTGGTTGTCTGCATCTTCCCGGTGTGGGAGTGATGGTTGTGTGCATCTTCCCTGGTGTGGGAATGGTGGTTGTGTGCATTTTCCCTGGTGTGGGAATGGTGGTTGTCTACATCTTCCCCGGTGTGGGAATGGTGGTTGTGTGCATCTTCCCTGGTGTGGGAGTGGTGGTTGTCTGCATCTTCCCCGGTGTGAGAATGGTGGTTGTGTGCATTTTCCCTGGTGTGGGAATGGTGGTTCTCTACATCTTCCCCGGTGTGGAAGTGGTGGTTGTGTGCATCTTCCCTGGTGTGGGAATGGTGGTTGTGTGCATCTTCCCCGGTGTGAGAATGGTGGTTGTGTGCATCTTCCCGGGTGTGGGAATGGTGGTTGTGTGCATCTTCCCTGGTGTTGGAGTGGTGGTTGTCTGCATCTTCCCCGGTGTGAGAATGGTGGTTGTGTGCATTTTCCCTGGTGTGGGAGTGGTGGTTGTCTGCATCTTCCCCGGTGTGGAAGTGGTGGTTGTGTGCATTTTCCCTGGTGTGGGAATGGTGGTTGTGTGCATCTTCCCCGGTGTGAGAATGGTGGTTGTGTGCATCTTCCCGGGTGTGGGAATGGTGGCTGTGTGCATCTTCCCTTGTCTGGGAGTGGTGGTTGTCTACATCTTCCCCAGTGTGGGAGTGGTGGTTGTCTGCATGTTCCCCGGTGTGGGAGTGGTGGTTGTCTACATCTCTCTCGGTGTGGGAGTGGTGATTGTCTGCATCTTCCCCGGCGTGGGAGTGGTGGTTGTCTGACACTTCCCCGGTGTGGGAGTGGTGGTTGTCAGCATCTTCCCTGGTGTGGGAGCGGGGGTCTTCTACATCTTCCCGAGTGTTGAAGTTGATGTTGTTTGCAAATTCCCAGTGGGGAAGTGGTGGCTGTCTTCATCTTCCCAGATGTTGGATTGGTGGTTGTCTGTATCTTCCCCGGTGTTGGAGTGGTGATTGTTTGCATCTTCCCCAGTGTGGGAATGGTGGTTGTCTGCATTTCCCTAGGTGTTGGAATGGTGGTTGTTTGCATCTTCCCTGGTGTGGGAGTGGTGGTTGTGTGCATCTTCCCTGGTGTGGGAGTGGTGGTTGTTTCCATCTTCACTTGTGTGGGAGTGGTGATTGTCTGCATGTTCCCTGGTGTGGGAGTGGTGGTTGTCTGCATGTTCCCTGGTGTGGGAGTGGTGGTTGTCTGCATGTTCCCCGGTGTGGGAGTGGTGGTTGTCTGCATCTTCCCCAGTGTGGGAGTGCTGGTTGTCTGCATCTTCCCCAATGTGGGAGTGGTGGTCATCTACATCTTCCCCAGTGTTGGAGTTAATGTTGTTTGCATCTTCCCGGTGTGGAAGTGGTGGTTGTCTTCATCTTCCCAGATGTTGGATTGGTGTTTTTTTGCATCTTCCCTCGAGTTAGAGTGGTGGTTGTCTGCATCTTCCCCGGTGTGGGAGTGATAGTTGTCTGCATCTTCCCCAGTGGGATTGGTGGTTGTCTACATGTTTCCTGATGTTGTCTACATCTGTCCCAGTGTGCGAGTGATGGTTGTCTGCATCTTCCCCGGTGTGGGAATGGTGGTTGTGTGCATCTTCCCCGGTGTGGGAGTGGTGGTTGTGTGCATCTTCCCTGGTGTGGGAGTGGTGGTTGTGTGCATCTTCCCTGGTGTGGGAACGGTGGTTGTCTGCATCTTCCCTGGTGTGGGAATGGTGGTTGTCTGCATCTTTCCCGGTGTGGGAATGGTGGTTGTGTGCATCTTCCCAGGTCTGGGAATGGTGGTTGTCTGCATCTTCCCTGGTGTGGGAGTGGTGGTTGTCTGCATCTTCCCCGGTGTGGGAGTGGTGGTTGTCTGCATGTTCCCCAGTGTGGGAGTGGTGGTTGTCTGCATCTTCCCTGGTGTGGGAGTAGTGGTTGTCTGCATCTTCCCCGGTGTGGGAGTGGTGGTTGTCTACATCTCTCCCGGTATGGGAGTGGTGATTGTCTGCATCTTCCCCGGTGTGGGAGTGGTGGTTGTCTGACTCTTCCCCGGTGTGGGAGTGGTGGATGGCAGCATCTTCCCTGGTGTGGGAGTGGTGGTTGTCAGCATCTTCCCTGGTGTTGGAGTGGTGGTCTTCTACATCTTCCCAAGTGTTGGAGTTGATGTTGTTTGCATCTTCCCAGTGGGGAAGTGGTGGCTGTCTTCATCTTCCCTGATGTGGGAATGGTAGTTGTCTGCATCTTCCCTGGTGTGGGAGTGGTGGTCTTCTACATCTTCCCCAGCGTTGGAGTTGATGTTGTTTGCATCTTCCCAGTGGGGAAGTGGTGGTTGTCTTCATCTTCCCTGGAGTTGGAGTGGTGGTTGTTTGCATCTTCCCCGGTGTGGGAGTGGTGGTTGTTTCCATTTTCACTTGTGTGGGAGTGGGTTGTCTGCATCGTCCCCGGTGTGGGAGTGGTAGTTTTCTACATGTTCCCCAGTGTGGGAGTGGTGGTTGTCTGCATCTTCCCTGGTGTGGGAGTGCTGGTTGTCTGCATCTTCCCCGATGTGGGAATGGTGGTTGTCTGCATCTTCCCTGGTGTGGGAATGGTGGTTGTCTGACTTTTCTCCAGTGCAGGAGTGGTGGTTGTCTGCATCTTTCCATTGTGGGAGTGGTGGTTGTCTGCATCTTCCCAGGTATTGGAGTGCTGGTTGTTTGCATCTTTCTCAGGGTTGGAGTTTTGAGGCCAGCCATGCTCTTGGATGGACCCATTCTGGGCTGTGGTTTTGGTTACTTTGTTTGCCTCCTATTATTTTTTTAAATTTACTTATTCATTTCATTTTTCTTTTCTTTCCTTTTTTTTTCTCTTCTTTCGTCCCTTCCTCTGGTGTCAGAAACCATGAAATGAGACCGAGACAGAAGTACAGGTAAATCCCACTTGTTTAATAATAAGAGTAAAAAGAAAAAACGTAGTCAAAACATAGTCAAAGTTCAGTAACCGGAACGCATAGTCAGCCAAGCCAGAATTTAGATGTAGTGGAGCAGCAAGCAGGATCTGGAGCCAGAAAGGATGTCAGCCAAGCAAGTCTTTAAACAGGAACGCAGGAGAAAATCTATGATCTTGACCAAGGTGAAGGCAGAGATGCATTGGGCTGAACGGCTTCAGTAGGCAGGACTGACGAGCAGATCATCAAAAGCTGAGTAACTGTGGAGAGATAGGAGCTGGCAATTATCCGACAGCTGAGCGGCCAGCTCTGAGAAGGAAGAGCCCAGCCCTGACATCTGGTCAGTATGTGTATACATCTTCTTCGCTGCCCTCTGGACCTCGAAAGTTACAGTTCCCTTTTCCCCCTTTGGGACCCTTTCACCATGAGATCTCATCACCACCATAGAGGGCTGCAGGTTTCCAACCTCTAACCTCCCCATGAGAACAATGAATGAGAAGAGCAGAGAACAATGAAGGAGAAGGGCAGAGAACAATGAAGGAGAAGAGCAGAGAACAATGAAGGAGAAGAGCAGAGAACAATGATGGAAAAGAGCAGAGAACAATGACAAGGAAGGGCAGAGAACAATGAAGGAGAAGGGCAGAGAACAATGAATGAGAAGAGCAGAGAACAATGGAGGAGAAGAGCAGAGAACAATGAATGAGAAGAGCAGAGAACAATGATGGAGAAGGGCAGAGAACAATGGAGGAGAAGGGCAGAGAACAATGATGGAGAAGGGCAGAGAACAATGAATGAGAAGAGCAGAGAACAATAAAGGAGAAGAGCAGAGAACAATGAATGAGAAGGGCAGAGAACAATGAATGAGAAGAGCAGAGAACAATGGAGGAGAAGGACAGAGAACAATGGAGGAGAAGGACAGGGAACAATGAATGAGAAGGACAGAGAACAATGAATGAGAAGAGCAGAGAACAATGAATAAGAAGAGCAGAGAACAATGAAGGAGAAGAGCAGAGAACAATGAATGAGAAGAGCAGAGAACAATGAAGGAGAAGAGCAGAGAACAATGAAGGAGATGGGCAGAGAACAATGAAGGAGAAGAGCAGAGAACAATGATGGAGAAGAGCAGAGAACAATGAATGAGAAGAGCAGAGAATAATGAAAGAGAAGAGCAGAGAACAATGAATGAGAAGGGCAGAGAACAATGGAAGAGAAGGACAAAGAACAATGAAGGAGAAGAGCAGAGAACAATGATGGAGAAGGGCAGAGAACAATGAAGGAGAAGGGCAGAGAACAATGATGGAGAAGATCAGAGAACAATGAAGGAGAAGAGCAGAGAACAATGATGGAAAAGAGCAGAGAACAATGACAAGGAAGGGCAGAGAACAATGAAGGAGAAGGGCAGAGAACAATGAATGAGAAGAGCAGAGAACAATGGAGGAGAAGAACAGAGAACAATGAATGAGAAGAGCAGAGAACAATGATGGAGAAGGGCAGAGAACAATGGAGGAGAAGGGCAGAGAACAATGATGGAGAAGGGCAGAGAACAATAAATGAGAAGAGCAGAGAACAATGGGGGAGAAGGATAGAGAACAATGGAAGAGAAGGACAGAGAACAATGAATGAGAAGGACAGAGAACAATGAATGAGAAGAGCAGAGAACAATGAATAAGAAGAGCAGAGAACAATGAAGGAGAAGGGCAGAGAACAATGAAGGAGAAGAGCAGAGAACAATGATGGAGAAGAGCAGAGAACAATGAATGAGAAGAGCTTAGAACAATGAAGGAGAAGAGCAGAGAACAATGAATGAGAAGGGCAGAGAACAATGGAGGAGAAGGACAGAGAACAATGAAGGAGAAGAGCAGAGAACAATGATGGAGAAGATCAGAGAACAATGAAGGAGAAGAGCAGATAACAATGATGGAGAAGGGCAGAGAACAATGATGGAGAAGGGCAGAGAACAATGAAGGAGAAGGGCAGAGAACAATGATGGAGAAGATCAGAGAACAATGAAGGAGAAGAGCAGAGAACAATGATGGAGAAGGGCAGAGAACAATGATGGAGAAGAGCAGAGAACAATGACGGAGAAGGGCAGAGAACAAGGAAGGAAAAGAGCAGAGGACAATGACAGGGAAGAGCAGAGAACAATGAAGGAGAAGACCAGAGAACAATGAATAAGAAGAGCAGAGAACAATGAAGGAGAAGGGCAGAGAACAATGATGGAGAAGAGCAGAGAACAATGATAGAGAAAAGCAGAGAACAATGAAGGAGAAGGGCAGAGAACAATGATGGAGAAGGGCAGAGAACAATGGAGGAGAAGGGCAGAGAACAATGAAGGAGAAGGACAGAGAACAATGAATGAGAAGGGCAGAGAACAATGAATGAGCAAAGCAGAGAACAATGATGGAGAAGGGCAGAGAACAATGGAGGAGAAGGGCAGAGAACAATGATGGCGTAGAGCAGAGAACAATGATGGAGAAGGGCACAGAACGATGAAAGAGAGGAGCAGAGAACAATGAATGAGAAGGGCAGAGAACAATGGAGGAGAAGGGCAGAGAACAATGATGGAGAAGGGCAGAGAACAATGAAGGAGAAGAGCAGAGAACAATGGAGGAGAAGGGCAGAGAACAATGGAGGAGAAGGACAGAGAACAATGATGGAGAAGAGCAGAGAACAATGAAAGAGAAGAGAAGAGATCAATGAAGGAGAAGAGCAGTGAACAATGAAGGAGAAGAGCAGAGAACAATGAAGGAGAAGGGCAGAGAACAATGAAGGAGAAGAGCAGAGAACAATGAATGAGAAGAGCAGAGAACAATTGAAGAGAAGGACAGAGAACAATGATGGAGAAGAGCAGAGAACAATGAAGGAGAAGACCAGAGAACAATGAAGGAGAAGGGGAGAGATCAATGAAGGAGAAGAGCAGAGAACAATGAAGGAGAAGAGCAGAGAACAATGAAGGAGAAGAGCAGAGAACAATGAAGGAGAAGGACAGAGAACAATGAAGGAGAAGAGCAGAGAACAATGAATGAGAAGAGCAGAGAACAATGGAGGAGAAGGGCAGAGAACAATGAAGGAAAAGGGCAGAGAATGATGGAGAAGAGCAGAGAACAATGAAGGAGAAGAGCAGAGAACAATGATGGAGAAGAGCAGAGAACAATGAAGGAGAAGGGCAGAGAACAATGGAGGAGAAGGGCAGAGAACAATGAATTAGAAGGACAGAGAACAATGGAGGAGAAGGGCAGAGAACAATGATGGAGAAGGGCAGAGAACAATGAATGAGAAGAGCAGAGAACAATGATGGAAAAGAGCAGAGAACAATGACAAGGAAGGGCAAAGAACAATGAAGGAGAAGGGCAGAGAACAATGAATGAGAAGAGCAGAGAACAATGGAGGAGAAGAGCAGAGAACAATGAGTGAGAAGAGCAGAGAACAATGAAGGAGAAGGGCAGAGAACAATGAAGGAGAAGAGCAGAGAACAATGAAGGAGAAGGGCAGAGAACAATAAAGGAGAAGAGCAGAGAACAATGAATGAGAAGAGCAGAGAACAATGGAGGAGAAGGACAGAGAACAATGATGGAGAAGAGCAGAGAACAATGAAGGAGAAGACCAGAGAACAATGAAGGAGAAGGGGAGAGATCAATGAAGGAGAAGAGCAGAGAACAATGATGGAGAAGAGCAGAGAACAATGATGGAGAAGGGCAGAGAACAATGACGGAGAAGAGCAGAGAACAATGACGGAGAAGGGCAGAGAACAATGGAGGATAAGGGCAGAGAACAATGATGGAGAAGGGCAGAGAACAATGGAGGAGAAGAGCAGAGAACAATGATGGAGAAGGGCAGAGAACAATGATGGAGAAGAGCAGAGAACAATGACGGAGAAGGGCAGAGAGCAAGGAAGGAAAAGAGCAGAGGACAATGACGGAGAAGAGCAGAGAACAATGAAGGAGAAGACCAGAGAACAATGAATAAGAAGAGCAGAGAACAATGAAGGAGAAGGGCAGAGAACAATGATGGAGAAGAGCAGAGAACAATGATGGAGAAGAGCAGAGAACAATGAAGGAAAAGGGCAGAGAACAATGATGGAGAAGGGCAGAGAACAATGGAGGAGAAGGGCAGAGAACAATAAAGGAGAAGGACAGAGAACAATGAATGAGCAGAGCAGAGAACAATGATGGAGAAGGGCAGAGAACAATGGAGGAGAAGGGCAGAGAACAATGATGGAGAAGAGCAGAGAACAATGATGGAGAAGGGCAGAGAACAATGATGGAGAAGAGCAGAGAACAATGACGGAGAAGGGCAGAGAACAATGGAGGATAAGGGCAGAGAACAATGATGGAGAAGGGCAGAGAACAATGATGGAGAAGAGCAGAGGACAATGACGGAGAAGGGCAGAGAGCAAGGAAGGAAAAGAGCAGAGGACAATGACGGAGAAGAGCAGAGAACAATGAAGGAGAAGACCAGAGAACAATGAATAAGAAGAGCAGAGAACAATGAAGGAGAAGGGCAGAGAACAATGATGGAGAAGAGCAGAGAACAATGATGGAGAAGAGCAGAGAACAATGAAGGAAAAGGGCAGAGAACAATGATGGAGAAGGGCAGAGAACAATGGAGGAGAAGGGCAGAGAACAATGAAGGAGAAGGACAGAGAACAATGAATGAGCAGAGCAGAGAACAATGATGGAGAAGGGCAGAGAACAATGGAGGAGAAGGGCAGAGAACAATGATGGAGAAGAGCAGAGAACAATGGAGGAGAAGGGCAGAGAACAATGGAGGAGAAGGACAGAGAACAATGATGGAGAAGAGCAGAGATCAATGAAGGAGAAGAGCAGTGAACAATGAAGGAGAAGAGCAGAGAACAATGAAGGAGAAGGGCAGAGAACAATGAAGGAGAAGAGCAGAGAACAATGAATGAGAAGAGCAGAGAACAATGGAAGAGAAGGACAGAAAACAATGATGGAGAAGAGCAGAGAACAATGAAGGAGAAGACCAGAGAACAATGAAGGAGAAGGGGAGAGATCAATGAAGGAGAAGAGCAGAGAACAATGAAGGAGAAGAGCAGAGAACAATGAAGGCTAAGAGCAGAGAACAATGAAGGAGAAGGACAGAGAACAATGAAGTAGAAGAGCAGAGAACAATGAATGAGAAGAGCAGAGAACAATGAATGAGAAGAGCAGAGAACAATGGAAGAGAAGGACAGAAAACAATGATGGAGAAGGGCAGAGAACAATGAAGGAGAAGAGCAGAGAACAATGGAGGAGAAGGGCAGAGAACAATGGAGGAGAAGGACAGAGAACAATGATGGAGAAGAGCAGAGAACAATGAAAGAGAAGAGCAGAGATCAATGAAGGAGAAGAGCAGTGAACAATGAAGGAGAAGAGCAGAGAACAATGAAGGAGAAGGGCAGAGAACAATGAAGGAGAAGAGCAGAGAACAATGAATGAGAAGAGCAGAGAACAATGGAAGAGAAGGACAGAAAACAATGATGGAGAAGAGCAGAGAACAATGAAGGAGAAGACCAGAGAACAATGAAGGAGAAGGGGAGAGATCAATGAAGGAGAAGAGCAGAGAACAATGAAGGAGAAGAGCAGAGAACAATGAAGGAGAAGAGCAGAGAACAATGAAGGAGAAGGACAGAGAACAATGAAGTAGAAGAGCAGAGAACAATGAATGAGAAGAGCAGAGAACAATGCAGGAGAAGAGCAGAGAACAATGAATGAGAAGAGCAGAGAACAATGATGGAGAAGAGCAGAGAACAATGGAGGAGAAGGGCAGAGAACAATGAAGGAAAAGGGCAGAGAACAATGATGGAGAAGAGCAGAGAACAATGCAGGAGAAGAGCAGAGAACAATGATGGAGAAGAGCAGAGAACAATGAAGGAGAAGGGCAGAGAACAATGGAGGAGAAGGGCAGAGAACAATGAATTAGAAGGACAGAGAACAATGGAGGAGAAGGGCAGAGAACAATGATGGAGAAGGGCAGAGAACAATGAAAGAGAAGAGCAGAGAACAATGATGGAAAAGAGCAGAGAACAATGACAAGGAAGGGCAGAGAACAATGAAGGAGAAGGGCAGAGAACAATGAATGAGAAGAGCAGAGAACAATGGAGGAGAAGAGCAGAGAACAATGAATGAGAAGAGCAGAGAACAATGAAGGAGAAGGGCAGAGAACAATGAAGGAGAAGAGGAGAGAACAATGAAGGAGAAGAGCAGAGAACAATGATGGAAAAGAGCAGAGAACAATGACAAGGAAGGGCAGAGAACAATGAAGGAGAAGGGCAGAGAACAATGATGGAGAAGAGCAGAGAACAATGAAGGAGAAGGGCAGAGAACAATGGAGGAGAAGAGCAGAGAACAATGGAGGAGAAGGGCAGAGAACAATGAAGGAAAAGGGCAGAGAACAATGATGGAGAAGAGCAGAGAACAATGCAGGAGAAGAGCAGAGAACAATGAATGAGAAGAGCAGAGAACAATGAAGGAGAAGAGCAGAGAACAATGGAGGAGAAGGGCAGAGAACAATGAAGGAAAAGGGCAGAGAACAATGATGGAGAAGAGCAGAGAACAATGCAGGAGAAGAGCAGAGAACAATGATGGAGAAGAGCAGAGAACAATGAAGGAGAAGGGCAGAGAACAATGGAGGAGAAGGGCAGAGAACAATGAATTAGAAGGACAGAGAACAATGGAGGAGAAGGGCAGAGAACAATGATGGAGAAGGGCAGAGAACAATGAAAGAGAAGAGCAGAGAACAATGATGGAAAAGAGCAGAGAACAATGACAAGGAAGGGCAGAGAACAATGAAGGAGAAGGGCAGAGAACAATGAATGAGAAGAGCAGAGAACAATGGAGGAGAAGAGCAGAGAACAATGAATGAGAAGAGCAGAGAACAATGAAGGAGAAGGGCAGAGAACAATGAAGGAGAAGAGGAGAGAACAATGAAGGAGAAGAGCAGAGAACAATGATGGAAAAGAGCAGAGAACAATGACAAGGAAGGGCAGAGAACAATGAAGGAGAAGGGCAGAGAACAATGATGGAGAAGAGCAGAGAACAATGCAGGAGAAGAGCAGAGAACAATGAATGAGAAGAGCAGAGAACAATGATGGAGAAGAGCAGAGAACAATGGAGGAGAAGGGCAGAGAACAATGAAGGAAAAGGGCAGAGAACAATGATGGAGAAGAGCAGAGAACAATGCAGGAGAAGAGCAGAGAACAATGAATGAGAAGAGCAGAGAACAATGAAGGAGAAGAGCAGAGAACAATGGAGGAGAAGGGCAGAGAACAATGAAGGAAAAGGGCAGAGAACAATGATGGAGAAGAGCAGAGAACAATGCAGGAGAAGAGCAGAGAACAATGATGGAGAAGAGCAGAGAACAATGAAGGAGAAGGGCAGAGAACAATGGAGGAGAAGGGCAGAGAACAATGAATTAGAAGGACAGAGAACAATGGAGGAGAAGGGCAGAGAACAATGATGGAGAAGGGCAGAGAACAATGAAAGAGAAGAGCAGAGAACAATGATGGAAAAGAGCAGAGAACAATGACAAGGAAGGGCAGAGAACAATGAAGGAGAAGGGCAGAGAACAATGAATGAGAAGAGCAGAGAACAATGGAGGAGAAGAGCAGAGAACAATGAATGAGAAGAGCAGAGAACAATGAAGGAGAAGGGCAGAGAACAATGAAGGAGAAGAGGAGAGAACAATGAAGGAGAAGAGCAGAGAACAATGATGGAAAAGAGCAGAGAACAATGACAAGGAAGGACAGAGAACAATGAAGGAAAAGGGCAGAGAACAATGATGGAGAAGAGCAGAGAACAATGAAGGAGAAGGGCAGAGAACAATGGAGGAGAAGGGCAGAGAATAATGAATTAGAAGGACAGAGAACAATGGAGGAGAAGGGCAGAGAACAATGATGGAGAAGGGAAGAGAACAATGAATGAGAAGAGCAGAGAACAATGAATGAGAAGAGCAGAGAACAATGGAGGAGAAGAGCAGAGAACAATGAGTGAGAAGAGCAGAGAACAATGAAGGAGAAGGGCAGAGAACAATGAAGGAGAAGAGCAGAGAACAATGAAGGAGAAGAGCAGAGAACAACGATGGAAAAGAGCAGAGAACAATAACAAGGAAGGGCAGAGAACAATGAAGGAGAAGGGCAGAGAACAATGAATTAGAAGGACAGAGAACAATGGAGGAGAAGGGCAGAGAACAATGATGGAGAAGGGCAGAGAACAATGAAAGAGAAGAGCAGAGAACAATGATGGAAAAGAGCAGAGAACAATGACAAGGAAGGGCAGAGAACAATGAAGGAGAAGGGCAGAGAACAATGAATGAGAAGAGCAGAGAACAATGGAGGAGAAGAGCAGAGAACAATGAATGAGAAGAGCAGAGAACAATGAAGGAGAAGGGCAGAGAACAATGAAGGAGAAGAGGAGAGAACAATGAAGGAGAAGAGCAGAGAACAATGATGGAAAAGAGCAGAGAACAATGACAAGGAAGGACAGAGAACAATGAAGGAAAAGGGCAGAGAACAATGATGGAGAAGAGCAGAGAACAATGAAGGAGAAGGGCAGAGAACAATGGAGGAGAAGGGCAGAGAACAATGAATTAGAAGGACAGAGAACAATGGAGGAGAAGGGCAGAGAACAATGATGGAGAAGGGAAGAGAACAATGAATGAGAAGAGCAGAGAACAATGAATGAGAAGAGCAGAGAACAATGGAGGAGAAGAGCAGAGAACAATGAGTGAGAAGAGCAGAGAACAATGAAGGAGAAGGGCAGAGAACAATGAAGGAGAAGAGCAGAGAACAATGAAGGAGAAGAGCAGAGAACAACGATGGAAAAGAGCAGAGAACAATAACAAGGAAGGGCAGAGAACAATGAAGGAGAAGGGCAGAGAACAATGAAGGAGAAGAGCAGAGAACAATGATGGAGAAGGGCAGAGAACAATGGAGGAGAAGGGCAGAGAACAATGATGGAGAAGAGCAGAGAACAATGATGGAGAAGGGCAGAGAACGATGAAAGAGAAGAGCAGAGAACAATGAATGAGAAGGGCAGAGAACAATGGAGGAGAAGGGCAGAGAACAATGATGGAGAAGGGCAGAGAACAATGATGGAGAAGAGCAGAGAACAATGATGGAGAAGGGCAGAGAACAATGGAGGAGAAGGGCAGAGAACAATGATGGAGAAGAGCAGAGAACAATGATGGAGAAGGGCAGAGAACGATGAAAGAGAAGAGCAGAGAACAATGAATGAGAAGGGCAGAGAACAATGGAGGAGAAGGGCAGAGAACAATGATGGAGAAGGGCAGAGAACAATGATGGAGAAGAGCAGAGAACAATGACGGAGAAGGGCAGAGAACAAGGAAGGAAAAGAGCAGAGGACAATGACGGAGAAGAGCAGAGAACAATGAAGGAGAAGACCAGAGAACAATGAATAAGAAGAGCAGAGAACAATGAAGGAGAAGGGCAGAGAACAATGATGGAGAAGAGCAGAGAATAATGATGGAGAAGAGCAGAGAACAATGAAGGAGAAGGGCAGAGAACAATGATGGAGAAGGGCAGAGAACAATGGAGGAGAAGGGCAGAGAACAATGAAGGAGAAGGACAGAGAACAATGAATGAGAAGGGCAGAGAACAATGAATGAGCAGAGCAGAGAACAATGATGGAGAAGGGCAGAGAACAATGGAGGAGAAGGGCAGAGAACAATGAATGAGAAGGGCAGAGAACAATGAATGAGCAGAGCAGAGAACAATGATGGAGAAGGGCAGAGAACAATGGAGGAGAAGGGCAGAGAACAATGATGGAGAAGAGCAGAGAACAATGATGGAGAAGGGCAGAGAACGATGAAAGAGAAGAGCAGAGAACAATGAATGAGAAGGGCAGAGAACAATGGAGGAGAAGGGCAGAGAACAATGATGGAGAAGGGCAGAGAACAATGAAGGAGAAGAGCAGAGAACAATGGAGGAGAAGGGCAGAGAACAATGGAGGAGAAGGACAGAGAACAATGATGGAGAAGAGCAGAGAACAATGAAGGAGAAGGGCAGAGAACAATGAAAGAGAAGAGCAGAGATCAATGAAGGAGAAGAGCAGAGAACAATGAAGGAGAAGGGCAGAGAACAATGAAGGAGAAGAGCAGAGAACAATGAATGAGAAGAGCAGAGAACAATGGAAGAGAAGGACAGAGAACAATGATGGAGAAGAGCAGAGAACAATGAAGGAGAAGACCAGAGAGCAATGAAGGAGAAGGGGAGAGATCAATGAAGGAGAAGAGCAGAGAACAATGAAGGAGAAGAGCAGAGAACAATGAAGGAGAAGAGCAGAGAACAATGAAGGAGAAGGACAGAGAACAATGAAGGAGAAGAGCAGAGAACAATGAATGAGAAGAGCAGAGAACAATGGAGGAGAAGGGCAGAGAACAATGAAGGAAAAGGGCAGAGAACAATGGAGGAGAAGGGCAGAGAACATTGGAGGAGAAGGACAGAGAACAATGATGGAGAAGAGCAGAGAACAATGAAAGAGAAGAGCAGAGAACAATGAAGGAGAAGAGCAGAGAACAATGATGGAGAAGAGCAGAGAACAATGAAGGAGAAGGGCAGAGAACAATGGAGGAGAAGAGCAGAGAACAATGAATGAGAAGAGCAGAGAACAATGGAAGAAAAGGACAGAGAACAATGATGGAGAAGAGCAGAGAACAATGAAGGAGAAGACCAGAGAACAATGAAGGAGAAGGGGAGAGGTCAATGAAGGAGAAGAGCAGAGAACAATGAAGGAAAAGGGCAGAGAACAATGATGGAGAAGAGCAGAGAACAATGAAGGAGAAGAGCAGAGAACAATGATGGAGAAGAGCAGAGAACAATGAAGGAGAAGGGCAGAGAACAATGAATTAGAAGGACAGAGAACAATGGAGGAGAAGGGCAGAGAACAATGAATGAGAAGAGCAGAGAACAATGATGGAAAAGAGCAGAGAACAATGACAAGGTAGGGCAGAGAACAATGACAAGGAGAAGGGCAGAGAACAATGAATGAGAAGAGCAGAGAACAATGGAGGAGAAGAGCAGAGAACAATGAATGAGAAGAGCAGAGAACAATGAAGGAGAAGGGCAGAGAACAATAAAGAAGAAGAGCAGAGAACAATGAAGGATAAGAGCAGAGAACAATGATGGAAAAGAGCAGAGAACAATGACAAGGAAGGCCAGAGAACAATGAAGGAGAAGGGCAGAGAACAATGAAGGAGAAGAGCAGACAACAATGATGGAGAAGGGCAGAGAACAATGGAGGAGAAGGGCAGAGAACAATGATGGAGAAGGGCAGAGAACAATGAAGGAGAAGAGCAGAGAACAATGGAGGAGAAGGGCAGAGAACAATGGAGGAGAAGGACAGAAAACAATGATGGAGAAGAGCAGAGAACAATGAAAGAGAAGAGCAGAGATCAATGAAGGAGAAGAGCAGTGAACAATGAAGGAGAAGAGCAGAGAACAATGAAGGAGAAGGGCAGAGAACAATAAAGGAGAAGAGCAGAGAACAATGAATGAGAAGAGCAGAGAACAATGATGGAGAAGAGCAGAGAACAATGAAGGAGAAGGGCAGAGAACAATGGAGGAGAAGGGCAGAGAACAATGAAGGAGAAGGGCAGAGAACAATGATGGAGAAGAGCAGAGAACAATGAAGGAGAAGAGCAGAGAACAATGATGGAGAAGAGCAGAGAACAATGAATTAGAAGGACAGAGAACAATGGAGGAGAAGGGCAGAGAACAATGAAGGAGAAGACCAGAGAACAATGAAGGAGAAGGGGAGAGATCAATGAAGGAGAAGAGCAGAGAACAATGAAGGAGAAGAGCAGAGAACAATGAAGGAGAAGGGCAGAGAACAATGAAGGAGAAGAGTAGAGAACAATGAATGAGAAGAGCAGAGAACAATGGAGGAGAAGGGCAGAGAACAATGAAGGAGAAGGGCAGAGAACAATGATGGAGAAGAGCAGAGAACAATGAAGGAGAAGAGCAGAGAACAATGATGGAGAAGAGCAGAGAACAATGAAGGAGAAGGGCAGAGAACAATGGAGGAGAAGGGCAGAGAACAATGAATTAGAAGGACAGAGAACAATGGAGGAGAAGGGCAGAGAACAATGATGGAGAAGGGCAGAGAACAATGAATGAGAAGAGCAGAGAACAATGATGGAAAAGAGCAGAGAACAATGACGAGGAAGGGCAGAGAACAATGAATGAGAAGAGCAGAGAACAATGGAGGAGAAGAGCAGAGAACAATGAATGAGAAGAGCAGAGAACAATGAAGGAGAAGAGCAGAGAACAATGAAGGAGAAGAGCAGAGAACAATGATGGAAAAGAGCAGAGAACAATGACAAGGAAGGGCAGAGAACAATGAAGGAGAAGGGCAGAGAACAATGAATGAGAAGAGCAGAGAACAATGGAGGAGAAGAGCAGAGAACAATGAATGACAAGAGCAGAGAACAATGATGGAGAAGGGCAGAGAACAATGGAGGAGAAGGGCAGAGAACAATGATGGAGAAGGGCAGAGAACAATGATGGAGAAGGGCAGAGAACGATGAAAGAGAAGAGCAGAGAACAATGAATGAGAAGGGCAGAGAACAATGTAGGAGAAGGGCAGAGAACAATGATGGAGAAGGGCAGAGAACAATGAAGGAGAAGAGCAGAGAACAATGGAGGAGAAGGGCAGAGAACAATGGAGGAGAAGGACAGAGAACAATGATGGAGAAGAGCAGAGAACAATGAAAGAGAAGAGCAGAGATCAATGAAGGAGAATAGCAGTGAACAATGAAGGAGAAGAGCAGAGAACAATGAAGGAGAAGGGCAGAGAACAATAAAGGAGAAGAGCAGAGAACAATAAAGGAGAAGAGCAGAGAACAATGAATGAGAAGAGCAGAGAACAATGGAGGAGAAGGACAGAGAACAATGATGGAGAAGAGCAGAGAACAATGAAGGAGAAGACCAGAGAACAATGAAGGAGAAGGGGAGAGATCAATGAAGGAGAAGAGCAGAGAACAATGAAGGAGAAGAGCAGAGAACAATGAAGGAGAAGGGCAGAGAACAATGAAGGAGAAGGGGAGAGATCAATGAAGGAGAAGAGCAGAGAACAATGAAGGAGAAGAGCAGAGAACAATGAAGGAGAAGAGCAGAGAACAATGAAGGAGAAGGACAGAGAACAATGAAGGAGAAGAGCAGAGAACAATGAATGAGAAGAGCAGAGAACAATGGAGGAGAAGGGCAGAGAACAATGAAGGAAAAGGGCAGAGAATGATGGAGAAGAGCAGAGAACAATGAAGGAGAAGAGCAGAGAACAATGATGGAGAAGAGCAGAGAACAATGAAGGAGAAGGGCAGAGAACAATGGAGGAGAAGGGCAGAGAACAATGAATTAGAAGGACAGAGAACAATGGAGGAGAAGGGCAGAGAACAATGATGGAGAAGGGCAGAGAACAATGAATGAGAAGAGCAGAGAACAATGATGGAAAAGAGCAGAGAACAATGACAAGGAAGGGCAAAGAACAATGAAGGAGAAGGGCAGAGAACAATGAATGAGAAGAGCAGAGAACAATGGAGGAGAAGAGCAGAGAACAATGAGTGAGAAGAGCAGAGAACAATGAAGGAGAAGGGCAGAGAACAATGAAGGAGAAGAGCAGAGAACAATGAAGGAGAAGAGCAGAGAACAACGATGGAAAAGAGCAGAGAACAATGACAAGGAAGGGCAGAGAACAATGAAGGAGAAGGGCAGAGAACAATGAAGGAGAAGAGCAGAGAACAATGAAGGAGAAGAGCAGAGAACAATGATGGAGAAGGGCAGAGAACAATGGAGGAGAAGGGCAGAGAACAATGATGGAGAAGAGCAGAGAACAATGATGGAGAAGGGCAGAGAACAATGATGGAGAAGAGCAGAGAACAATGACGGAGAAGGGCAGAGAACAATGGAGGATAAGGGCAGAGAACAATGATGGAGAAGGGCAGAGAACAATGATGGAGAAGAGCAGAGAACAATGACGGAGAAGGGCAGAGAGCAAGGAAGGAAAAGAGCAGAGGACAAAGACGGAGAAGAGCAGAGAACAATGAAGGAGAAGACCAGAGAACAATGAATAAGAAGAGCAGAGAACAATGAAGGAGAAGGGCAGAGAACAATGATGGAGAAGAGCAGAGAACAATGGAGGAGAAGGGCAGAGAACAATGAAGGAAAAGGGCAGAGAACAATGATGGAGAAGGGCAGAGAACAATGGAGGAGAAGGGCAGAGAACAATGAAGGAGAAGGACAGAGAACAATGAATGAGCAGAGCAGAGAACAATGATTGAGAAGGGCAGAGAACAATGGAGGAGAAGGGCAGAGAACAATGAAGGAGAAGAGCAGAGAACAATGAATGTGATGAGCAGAGAACAATGGACGAGAAGGACAGAAAACAATGATGGAGAAGAGCAGAGAACAATGAAGGAGAAGACCAGAGAACAATGAAGGAGAAGGGGAGAGATCAATGAAGGAGAAGAGCAGAGAACAATGAAGGAGAAGAGCAGAGAACAATGAAGGAGAAGAGCAGAGAACAATGAAGGAGAAGGACAGAGAACAATGAAGTAGAAGAGCAGAGAACAATGAATGAGAAGAGCAGAGAACAATGGAGGAGAAGGGCAGAGAACAATGAAGGAAAAGGGCAGAGAACAATGATGGAGAAGAGCAGAGAACAATGCAGGAGAAGAGCAGAGAACAATGATGGAGAAGAGCAGAGAACAATGAAGGAGAAGGGCAGAGAACAATGGAGGAGAAGGGCAGAGAACAATGAATTAGAAGGACAGAGAACAATGGAGGAGAAGGGCAGAGAACAATGATGGAGAAGGGCAGAGAACAATGAAAGAGAAGAGCAGAGAACAATGATGGAAAAGAGCAGAGAACAATGACAAGGAAGGGCAGAGAACAATGAAGGAGAAGGGCAGAGAACAATGAATGAGAAGAGCAGAGAACAATGGAGGAGAAGAGCAGAGAACAATGAATGAGAAGAGCAGAGAACAATGAAGGAGAAGGGCAGAGAACAATGAAGGAGAAGAGGAGAGAACAATGAAGGAGAAGAGCAGAGAACAATGATGGAAAAGAGCAGAGAACAATGACAAGGAAGGGCAGAGAACAATGAAGGAGAAGGGCAGAGAACAATGATGGAGAAGAGCAGAGAACAATGAAGGAGAAGGGCAGAGAACAATGGAGGAAAAGGGCAGAGAACAATGAATTAGAAGGACAGAGAACAATGAAGGAAAAGGGCAGAGAACAATGATGGAGAAGAGCAGAGAACAATGAAGGAGAAGAGCAGAGAACAATGATGGAGAAGAGCAGAGAACAATGAAGGAGAAGGGCAGAGAACAATGGAGGAGAAGGGCAGAGAACAATGAATTAGAAGGACAGAGAACAATGGAGGAGAAGGGCAGAGAACAATGATGGAGAAGGGAAGAGAACAATGAATGAGAAGAGCAGAGAACAATGAATGAGAAGAGCAGAGAACAATGGAGGAGAAGAGCAGAGAACAATGAGTGAGAAGAGCAGAGAACAATGAAGGAGAAGGGCAGAGAACAATGAAGGAGAAGAGCAGAGAACAATGAAGGAGAAGAGCAGAGAACAACGATGGAAAAGAGCAGAGAACAATAACAAGGAAGGGCAGAGAACAATGAAGGAGAAGGGCAGAGAACAATGAAGGAGAAGAGCAGAGAACAATGATGGAGAAGGGCAGAGAACAATGGAGGAGAAGGGCAGAGAACAATGATGGAGAAGAGCAGAGAACAATGATGGAGAAGGGCAGAGAACGATGAAAGAGAAGAGCAGAGAACAATGAATGAGAAGGGCAGAGAACAATGGAGGAGAAGGGCAGAGAACAATGATGGAGAAGGGCAGAGAACAATGATGGAGAAGAGCAGAGAACAATGATGGAGAAGGGCAGAGAACAATGGAGGAGAAGGGCAGAGAACAATGATGGAGAAGAGCAGAGAACAATGATGGAGAAGGGCAGAGAACGATGAAAGAGAAGAGCAGAGAACAATGAATGAGAAGGGCAGAGAACAATGGAGGAGAAGGGCAGAGAACAATGATGGAGAAGGGCAGAGAACAATGATGGAGAAGAGCAGAGAACAATGACGGAGAAGGGCAGAGAACAAGGAAGGAAAAGAGCAGAGGACAATGACGGAGAAGAGCAGAGAACAATGAAGGAGAAGACCAGAGAACAATGAATAAGAAGAGCAGAGAACAATGAAGGAGAAGGGCAGAGAACAATGATGGAGAAGAGCAGAGAATAATGATGGAGAAGAGCAGAGAACAATGAAGGAGAAGGGCAGAGAACAATGAATGAGAAGGGCAGAGAACAATGAAGGAGAAGGACAGAGAACAATGAATGAGAAGGGCAGAGAACAATGAATGAGCAGAGCAGAGAACAATGATGGAGAAGGGCAGAGAACAATGGAGGAGAAGGGCAGAGAACAATGAATGAGAAGGGCAGAGAACAATGAATGAGCAGAGCAGAGAACAATGATGGAGAAGGGCAGAGAACTATGGAGGAGAAGGGCAGAGAACAATGATGGAGAAGAGCAGAGAACAATGATGGAGAAGGGCAGAGAACGATGAAAGAGAAGAGCAGAGAACAATGAATGAGAAGGGCAGAGAACAATGGAGGAGAAGGGCAGAGAACAATGATGGAGAAGGGCAGAGAACAATGAAGGAGAAGAGCAGAGAACAATGGAGGAGAAGGGCAGAGAACAATGGAGGAGAAGGACAGAGAACAATGATGGAGAAGAGCAGAGAACAATGAAAGAGAAGAGCAGAGATCAATGAAGGAGAAGAGCAGTGAACAATGAAGGAGAAGAGCAGAGAACAATGAAGGAGAAGGGCAGAGAACAATGAAGGAGAAGAGCAGAGAACAATGAATGAGAAGAGCAGAGAACAATGGAAGAGAAGGACAGAGAACAATGATGGAGAAGAGCAGAGAACAATGAAGGAGAAGACCAGAGAGCAATGAAGGAGAAGGGGAGAGATCAATGAAGGAGAAGAGCAGAGAACAATGAAGGAGAAGAGCAGAGAACAATGAAGGAGAAGAGCAGAGAACAATGAAGGAGAAGGACAGAGAACAATGAAGGAGAAGAGCAGAGAACAATGAATGAGAAGAGCAGAGAACAATGGAGGAGAAGGGCAGAGAACAATGAAGGAAAAGGGCAGAGAACAATGGAGGAGAAGGGCAGAGAACATTGGAGGAGAAGGACAGAGAACAATGATGGAGAAGAGCAGAGAACAATGAAAGAGAAGAGCAGAGAACAATGAAGGAGAAGAGCAGAGAACAATGATGGAGAAGAGCAGAGAACAATGAAGGAGAAGGGCAGAGAACAATGGAGAAGAGCTGAGAACAATGAATGAGAAGAGCAGAGAACAATGGAAGAAAAGGACAGAGAACAATGATGGAGAAGAGCAGAGAACAATGAAGGAGAAGACCAGAGAACAATGAAGGAGAAGGGGAGAGGTCAATGAAGGAGAAGAGCAGAGAACAATGAAGGAAAAGGGCAGAGAACAATGATGGAGAAGAGCAGAGAACAATGAAGGAGAAGAGCAGAGAACAATGATGGAGAAGAGCAGAGAACAATGAAGGAGAAGGGCAGAGAACAATGAATTAGAAGGACAGAGAACAATGGAGGAGAAGGGCAGAGAACAATGAATGAGAAGAGCAGAGAACAATGATGGAAAAGAGCAGAGAACAATGACAAGGTAGGGCAGAGAACAATGACAAGGAGAAGGGCAGAGAACAATGAATGAGAAGAGCAGAGAACAATGGAGGAGAAGAGCAGAGAACAATGAATGAGAAGAGCAGAGAACAATGAAGGAGAAGGGCAGAGAACAATAAAGAAGAAGAGCAGAGAACAATGAAGGATAAGAGCAGAGAACAATGATGGAAAAGAGCAGAGAACAATGACAAGGAAGGCCAGAGAACAATGAAGGAGAAGGGCAGAGAACAATGAAGGAGAAGAGCAGACAACAATGATGGAGAAGGGCAGAGAACAATGGAGGAGAAGGGCAGAGAATAATGATGGAGAAGAGCAGAGAACAATGATGGAGAAGGGCAGAGAACGATGAAAGAGAAGAGCAGAGAACAATGAATGAGAAGGGCAGAGAACAATGGAGGAGAAGGGCAGAGAACAATGATAGAGAAGGGCAGAGAACAATGAAGGAGAAGAGCAGAGAACAATGGAGGAGAAGGGCAGAGAACAATGGAGGAGAAGGACAGAAAACAATGATGGAGAAGAGCAGAGAACAATGAAAGAGAAGAGCAGAGATCAATGAAGGAGAAGAGCAGTGAACAATGAAGGAGAAGAGCAGAGAACAATGAAGGAGAAGGGCAGAGAACAATAAAGGAGAAGAGCAGAGAACAATGAATGAGAAGAGCAGAGAACAATGATGGAGAAGAGCAGAGAACAATGAAGGAGAAGGGCAGAGAACAATGGAGGAGAAGGGCAGAGAACAATGAAGGAGAAGGGCAGAGAACAATGATGGAGAAGAGCAGAGAACAATGAAGGAGAAGAGCAGAGAACAATGATGGAGAAGAGCAGAGAACAATGAATTAGAAGGACAGAGAACAATGGAGGAGAAGGGCAGAGAACAATGAAGGAGAAGACCAGAGAACAATGAAGGAGAAGGGGAGAGATCAATGAAGGAGAAGAGCAGAGAACAATGAAGGAGAAGAGCAGAGAACAATGAAGGAGAAGGGCAGAGAACAATGAAGGAAAAGGGCAGAGAACAATGATGGAGAAGAGCAGAGAACAATGAAGGAGAAGAGCAGAGAACAATGATGGAGAAGAGCAGAGAACAATGAAGGAGAAGGGCAGAGAACAATGAATTAGAAGGACAGAGAACAATGGAGGAGAAGGGCAGAGAACAATGAATGAGAAGAGCAGAGAACAATGATGGAAAAGAGCAGAGAACAATGACAAGGTAGGGCAGAGAACAATGACAAGGAGAAGGGCAGAGAACAATGAATGAGAAGAGCAGAGAACAATGGAGGAGAAGAGCAGAGAACAATGAATGAGAAGAGCAGAGAACAATGAAGGAGAAGGGCAGAGAACAATAAAGAAGAAGAGCAGAGAACAATGAAGGATAAGAGCAGAGAACAATGATGGAAAAGAGCAGAGAACAATGACAAGGAAGGCCAGAGAACAATGAAGGAGAAGGGCAGAGAACAATGAAGGAGAAGAGCAGACAACAATGATGGAGAAGGGCAGAGAACAATGGAGGAGAAGGGCAGAGAACAATGATGGAGAAGGGCAGAGAACAATGAAGGAGAAGAGCAGAGAACAATGGAGGAGAAGGGCAGAGAACAATGGAGGAGAAGGACAGAAAACAATGATGGAGAAGAGCAGAGAACAATGAAAGAGAAGAGCAGAGATCAATGAAGGAGAAGAGCAGTGAACAATGAAGGAGAAGAGCAGAGAACAATGAAGGAGAAGGGCAGAGAACAATAAAGGAGAAGAGCAGAGAACAATGAATGAGAAGAGCAGAGAACAATGATGGAGAAGAGCAGAGAACAATGAAGGAGAAGGGCAGAGAACAATGGAGGAGAAGGGCAGAGAACAATGAAGGAGAAGGGCAGAGAACAATGATGGAGAAGAGCAGAGAACAATGAAGGAGAAGAGCAGAGAACAATGATGGAGAAGAGCAGAGAACAATGAATTAGAAGGACAGAGAACAATGGAGGAGAAGGGCAGAGAACAATGAAGGAGAAGACCAGAGAACAATGAAAGAGAAGGGGAGAGATCAATGAAGGAGAAGAGCAGAGAACAATGAAGGAGAAGAGCAGAGAACAATGAAGGAGAAGGGCAGAGAACAATGAAGGAGAAGAGCAGAGAACAATGAATGAGAAGAGCAGAGAACAATGGAGGAGAAGGGCAGAGAACAATGAAGGAGAAGGGCAGAGAACAATGATGGAGAAGAGCAGAGAACAATGAAGGAGAAGAGCAGAGAATAATGATGGAGAAGAGCAGAGAACAATGAAGGAGAAGGGCAGAGAACAATGGAGGAGAAGGGCAGAGAACAATGAATTAGAAGGACAGAGAACAATGGAGGAGAAGGGCAGAGAACAATGATGGAGAAGGGCAGAGAACAATGAATGAGAAGAGCAGAGAACAATGATGGAAAAGAGCAGAGAACAATGACGAGGAAGGGCAGAGAACAATGAATGAGAAGAGCAGAGAACAATGGAGGAGAAGAGCAGAGAACAATGAATGAGAAGAGCAGAGAACAATGAAGGAGAAGGGCAGAGAACAATGAAGGAGAAGAGCAGAGAACAATGAAGGAGAAGAGCAGAGAACAATGATGGAAAAGAGCAGAGAACAATGACAAGGAAGGGCAGAGAACAATGAAGGAGAAGGGCAGAGAACAATGAATGAGAAGAGCAGAGAACAATGGAGGAGAAGAGCAGAGAACAATGAATGACAAGAGCAGAGAACAATGATGGAGAAGGGCAGAGAACAATGGAGGAGAAGGGCAGAGAACAATGATGGAGAAGGGCAGAGAACAATGATGGAGAAGGGCAGAGAACGATGAAAGAGAAGAGCAGAGAACAATGAATGAGAAGGGCAGAGAACAATGTAGGAGAATGGCAGAGAACAATGATGGAGAAGGGCAGAGAACAATGAAGGAGAAGAGCAGAGAACAATGGAGGAGAAGGGCAGAGAACAATGGAGGAGAAGGACAGAGAACAATGATGGAGAAGAGCAGAGAACAATGAAAGAGAAGAGCAGAGATCAATGAAGGAGAATAGCAGTGAACAATGAAGGAGAAGAGCAGAGAACAATGAAGGAGAAGGGCAGAGAACAATAAAGGAGAAGAGCAGAGAACAATGAATGAGAAGAGCAGAGAACAATGGAGGAGAAGGACAGAGAACAATGATGGAGAAGAGCAGAGAACAATGAAGGAGAAGACCAGAGAACAATGAAGGAGAAGGGGAGAGATCAATGAAGGAGAAGAGCAGAGAACAATGAAGGAGAAGAGCAGAGAACAATGAAGGAGAAGGGCAGAGAACAATGAAGGAGAAGGGGAGAGATCAATGAAGGAGAAGAGCAGAGAACAATGAAGGAGAAGAGCAGAGAACAATGAAGGAGAAGAGCAGAGAACAATGAAGGAGAAGGACAGAGAACAATGAAGGAGAAGAGCAGAGAACAATGAATGAGAAGAGCAGAGAACAATGGAGGAGAAGGGCAGAGAACAATGAAGGAAAAGGGCAGAGAATGATGGAGAAGAGCAGAGAACAATGAAGGAGAAGAGCAGAGAACAATGATGGAGAAGAGCAGAGAACAATGAAGGAGAAGAGCAGAGAACAATGATGGAAAAGAGCAGAGAACAATGACGAGGAAGGGCAGAGAACAATGAATGAGAAGAGCAGAGAACAATGGAGGAGAAGAGCAGAGAACAATGAATGAGAAGAGCAGAGAACAATGAAGGAGAAGGGCAGAGAACAATGAAGGAGAAGAGCAGAGAACAATGAAGGAGAAGAGCAGAGAACAATGATGGAAAAGAGCAGAGAACAATGACAAGGAAGGGCAGAGAACAATGAAGGAGAAGGGCAGAGAACAATGAATGAGAAGAGCAGAGAACAATGGAGGAGAAGAGCAGAGAACAATGAATGACAAGAGCAGAGAACAATGATGGAGAAGGGCAGAGAACAATGGAGGAGAAGGGCAGAGAACAATGATGGAGAAGGGCAGAGAACAATGATGGAGAAGGGCAGAGAACGATGAAAGAGAAGAGCAGAGAACAATGAATGAGAAGGGCAGAGAACAATGTAGGAGAAGGGCAGAGAACAATGATGGAGAAGGGCAGAGAACAATGAAGGAGAAGAGCAGAGAACAATGGAGGAGAAGGGCAGAGAACAATGGAGGAGAAGGACAGAGAACAATGATGGAGAAGAGCAGAGAACAATGAAAGAGAAGAGCAGAGATCAATGAAGGAGAATAGCAGTGAACAATGAAGGAGAAGAGCAGAGAACAATGTAGGAGAAGGGCAGAGAACAATGATGGAGAAGGGCAGAGAACAATGAAGGAGAAGAGCAGAGAACAATGGAGGAGAAGGGCAGAGAACAATGGAGGAGAAGGACAGAGAACAATGATGGAGAAGAGCAGAGAACAATGAAAGAGAAGAGCAGAGATCAATGAAGGAGAATAGCAGTGAACAATGAAGGAGAAGAGCAGAGAACAATGAAGGAGAAGGGCAGAGAACAATAAAGGAGAAGAGCAGAGAACAATGAATGAGAAGAGCAGAGAACAATGGAGGAGAAGGACAGAGAACAATGATGGAGAAGAGCAGAGAACAATGAAGGAGAAGACCAGAGAACAATGAAGGAGAAGGGGAGAGATCAATGAAGGAGAAGAGCAGAGAACAATGAAGGAGAAGAGCAGAGAACAATGAAGGAGAAGGGCAGAGAACAATGAAGGAGAAGGGGAGAGATCAATGAAGGAGAAGAGCAGAGAACAATGAAGGAGAAGAGCAGAGAACAATGAAGGAGAAGAGCAGAGAACAATGAAGGAGAAGGACAGAGAACAATGAAGGAGAAGAGCAGAGAACAATGAATGAGAAGAGCAGAGAACAATGGAGGAGAAGGGCAGAGAACAATGAAGGAAAGGGGCAGAGAATGATGGAGAAGAGCAGAGAACAATGAAGGAGAAGAGCAGAGAACAATGATGGAGAAGAGCAGAGAACAATGAAGGAGAAGGGCAGAGAACAATGGAGGAGAAGGGCAGAGAACAATGAATTAGAAGGACAGAGAACAATGGAGGAGAAGGGCAGAGAACAATGATGGAGAAGGGCAGAGAACAATGAATGAGAAGAGCAGAGAACAATGATGGAAAAGAGCAGAGAACAATGACAAGGAAGGGCAAAGAACAATGAAGGAGAAGGGCAGAGAACAATGAATGAGAAGAGCAGAGAACAATGGAGGAGAAGAGCAGAGAACAATGAGTGAGAAGAGCAGAGAACAATGAAGGAGAAGGGCAGAGAACAATGAAGGAGAAGAGCAGAGAACAATGAAGGAGAAGAGCAGAGAACAACGATGGAAAAGAGCAGAGAACAATGACAAGGAAGGGCAGAGAACAATGAAGGAGAAGGGCAGAGAACAATGAAGGAGAAGAGCAGAGAACAATGAAGGAGAAGAGCAGAGAACAATGATGGAGAAGAGCAGAGAACAATGGAGGAGAAGGGCAGAGAACAATGATGGAGAAGAGCAGAGAACAATGATGGAGAAGGGCAGAGAACAATGATGGAGAAGAGCAGAGAACAATGACGGAGAAGGGCAGAGAACAATGGAGGATAAGGGCAGAGAACAATGATGGAGAAGGGCAGAGAACAATGATGGAGAAGAGCAGAGAACAATGACGGAGAAGGGCAGAGAGCAAGGAAGGAAAAGAGCAGAGGACAAAGACGGAGAAGAGCAGAGAACAATGAAGGAGAAGACCAGAGAACAATGAATAAGAAGAGCAGAGAACAATGAAGGAGAAGGGCAGAGAACAATGATGGAGAAGAGCAGAGAACAATGGAGGAGAAGGGCAGAGAACAATGAAGGAAAAGGGCAGAGAACAATGATGGAGAAGGGCAGAGAACAATGGAGGAGAAGGGCAGAGAACAATGAAGGAGAAGGACAGAGAACAATGAATGAGCAGAGCAGAGAACAATGATGGAGAAGGGCAGAGAACAATGGAGGAGAAGGGCAGAGAACAATGAAGGAGAAGAGCAGAGAACAATGAATGTGATGAGCAGAGAACAATGGACGAGAAGGACAGAAAACAATGATGGAGAAGAGCAGAGAACAATGAAGGAGAAGACCAGAGAACAATGAAGGAGAAGGGGAGAGATCAATGAAGGAGAAGAGCAGAGAACAATGAAGGAGAAGAGCAGAGAACAATGAAGGAGAAGAGCAGAGAACAATGAAGGAGAAGGACAGAGAACAATAAAGTAGAAGAGCAGAGAACAATGAATGAGAAGAGCAGAGAACAATGGAGGAGAAGGGCAGAGAACAATGAAGGAAAAGGGCAGAGAACAATGATGGAGAAGAGCAGAGAACAATGCAGGAGAAGAGCAGAGAACAATGATGGAGAAGAGCAGAGAACAATGAAGGAGAAGGGCAGAGAACAATGGAGGAGAAGGGCAGAGAACAATGAATTAGAAGGACAGAGAACAATGGAGGAGAAGGGCAGAGAACAATGATGGAGAAGGGCAGAGAACAATGAAAGAGAAGAGCAGAGAACAATGATGGAAAAGAGCAGAGAACAATGACAAGGAAGGGCAGAGAACAATGAAGGAGAAGGGCAGAGAACAATGAATGAGAAGAGCAGAGAACAATGGAGGAGAAGATCAGAGAACAATGAATGAGAAGAGCAGAGAACAATGAAGGAGAAGGGCAGAGAACAATGAAGGAGAAGAGGAGAGAACAATGAAGGAGAAGAGCAGAGAACAATGATGGAAAAGAGCAGAGAACAATGACAAGGAAGGGCAGAGAACAATGAAGGAGAAGGGCAGAGAACAATGATGGAGAAGAGCAGAGAACAATGAAGGAGAAGGGCAGAGAACAATGGAGGAAAAGGGCAGAGAACAATGAATTAGAAGGACAGAGAACAATGAAGGAAAAGGGCAGAGAACAATGATGGAGAAGAGCAGAGAACAATGAAGGAGAAGAGCAGAGAACAATGATGGAGAAGAGCAGAGAACAATGAAGGAGAAGGGCAGAGAACAATGGAGGAGAAGGGCAGAGAACAATGAATTAGAAGGACAGAGAACAATGGAGGAGAAGGGCAGAGAACAATGATGGAGAAGGGAAGAGAACAATGAATGAGAAGAGCAGAGAACAATGAATGAGAAGAGCAGAGAACAATGGAGGAGAAGAGCAGAGAACAATGAGTGAGAAGAGCAGAGAACAATGAAGGAGAAGGGCAGAGAACAATGAAGGAGAAGAGCAGAGAACAATGAAGGAGAAGAGCAGAGAACAACGATGGAAAAGAGCAGAGAACAATAACAAGGAAGGGCAGAGAACAATGAAGGAGAAGGGCAGAGAACAATGAAGGAGAAGAGCAGAGAACAATGATGGAGAAGGGCAGAGAACAATGGAGGAGAAGGGCAGAGAACAATGATGGAGAAGAGCAGAGAACAATGATGGAGAAGGGCAGAGAACGATGAAAGAGAAGAGCAGAGAACAATGAATGAGAAGGGCAGAGAACAATGGAGGAGAAGGGCAGAGAACAATGATGGAGAAGGGCAGAGAACAATGATGGAGAAGAGCAGAGAACAATGATGGAGAAGGGCAGAGAACAATGGAGGAGAAGGGCAGAGAACAATGATGGAGAAGAGCAGAGAACAATGATGGAGAAGGGCAGAGAACGATGAAAGAGAAGAGCAGAGAACAATGAATGAGAAGGGCAGAGAACAATGGAGGAGAAGGGCAGAGAACAATGATGGAGAAGGGCAGAGAACAATGATGGAGAAGAGCAGAGAACAATGACGGAGAAGGGCAGAGAACAAGGAAGGAAAAGAGCAGAGGACAATGACGGAGAAGAGCAGAGAACAATGAAGGAGAAGACCAGAGAACAATGAATAAGAAGAGCAGAGAACAATGAAGGAGAAGGGCAGAGAACAATGATGGAGAAGAGCAGAGAATAATGATGGAGAAGAGCAGAGAACAATGAAGGAGAAGGGCAGAGAACAATGATGGAGAAGGGCAGAGAACAATGGAGGAGAAGGGCAGAGAACAATGAAGGAGAAGGACAGAGAACAATGAATGAGAAGGGCAGAGAACAATGAATGAGCAGAGCAGAGAACAATGATGGAGAAGGGCAGAGAACAATGGAGGAGAAGGGCAGAGAACAATGAATGAGAAGGGCAGAGAACAATGAATGAGCAGAGCAGAGAACAATGATGGAGAAGGGCAGAGAACTATGGAGGAGAAGGGCAGAGAACAATGAATGAGCAGAGCAGAGAACAATGAATGAGAAGAGCAGAGAACAATGGAGGAGAAGGGCAGAGAACAATGATGGAGAAGAGCAGAGAACAATGATGGAGAAGGGCAGAGAACGATGAAAGAGAAGAGCAGAGAACAATGAATGAGAAGGGCAGAGAACAATGGAGGAGAAGGGCAGAGAACAATGATGGAGAAGGGCAGAGAACAATGAAGGAGAAGAGCAGAGAACAATGGAGGAGAAGGGCAGAGAACAATGGAGGAGAAGGACAGAGAACAATGATGGAGAAGAGCAGAGAACAATGAAAGAGAAGAGCAGAGATCAATGAAGGAGAAGAGCAGTGAACAATGAAGGAGAAGAGCAGAGAACAATGAAGGAGAAGGGCAGAGAACAATGAAGGAGAAGAGCAGAGAACAATGAATGAGAAGAGCAGAGAACAATGGAAGAGAAGGACAGAGAACAATGATGGAGAAGAGCAGAGAACAATGAAGGAGAAGACCAGAGAGCAATGAAGGAGAAGGGGAGAGATCAATGAAGGAGAAGAGCAGAGAACAATGAATTAGAAGGACAGAGAACAATGAAGGAAAAGGGCAGAGAACAATGATGGAGAAGAGCAGAGAACAATGAAGGAGAAGAGCAGAGAACAATGATGGAGAAGAGCAGAGAACAATGAAGGAGAAGGGCAGAGAACAATGGAGGAGAAGGGCAGAGAACAATGAATTAGAAGGACAGAGAACAATGGAGGAGAAGGGCAGAGAACAATGATGGAGAAGGGAAGAGAACAATGAATGAGAAGAGCAGAGAACAATGAATGAGAAGAGCAGAGAACAATGGAGGAGAAGAGCAGAGAACAATGAGTGAGAAGAGCAGAGAACAATGAAGGAGAAGGGCAGAGAACAATGAAGGAGAAGAGCAGAGAACAATGAAGGAGAAGAGCAGAGAACAACGATGGAAAAGAGCAGAGAACAATAACAAGGAAGGGCAGAGAACAATGAAGGAGAAGGGCAGAGAACAATGAAGGAGAAGAGCAGAGAACAATGATGGAGAAGGGCAGAGAACAATGGAGGAGAAGGGCAGAGAACAATGATGGAGAAGAGCAGAGAACAATGATGGAGAAGGGCAGAGAACGATGAAAGAGAAGAGCAGAGAACAATGAATGAGAAGGGCAGAGAACAATGGAGGAGAAGGGCAGAGAACAATGATGGAGAAGGGCAGAGAACAATGATGGAGAAGAGCAGAGAACAATGATGGAGAAGGGCAGAGAACAATGGAGGAGAAGGGCAGAGAACAATGATGGAGAAGAGCAGAGAACAATGATGGAGAAGGGCAGAGAACGATGAAAGAGAAGAGCAGAGAACAATGAATGAGAAGGGCAGAGAACAATGGAGGAGAAGGGCAGAGAACAATGATGGAGAAGGGCAGAGAACAATGATGGAGAAGAGCAGAGAACAATGACGGAGAAGGGCAGAGAACAAGGAAGGAAAAGAGCAGAGGACAATGACGGAGAAGAGCAGAGAACAATGAAGGAGAAGACCAGAGAACAATGAATAAGAAGAGCAGAGAACAATGAAGGAGAAGGGCAGAGAACAATGATGGAGAAGAGCAGAGAATAATGATGGAGAAGAGCAGAGAACAATGAAGGAGAAGGGCAGAGAACAATGATGGAGAAGGGCAGAGAACAATGGAGGAGAAGGGCAGAGAACAATGAAGGAGAAGGACAGAGAACAATGAATGAGAAGGGCAGAGAACAATGAATGAGCAGAGCAGAGAACAATGATGGAGAAGGGCAGAGAACAATGGAGGAGAAGGGCAGAGAACAATGAATGAGAAGGGCAGAGAACAATGAATGAGCAGAGCAGAGAACAATGATGGAGAAGGGCAGAGAACTATGGAGGAGAAGGGCAGAGAACAATGAATGAGCAGAGCAGAGAACAATGAATGAGAAGAGCAGAGAACAATATAGGAGAAGGGCAGAGAACAATGATGGAGAAGAGCAGAGAACAATGATGGAGAAGGGCAGAGAACGATGAAAGAGAAGAGCAGAGAACAATGAATGAGAAGGGCAGAGAACAATGGAGGAGAAGGGCAGAGAACAATGATGGAGAAGGGCAGAGAACAATGAAGGAGAAGAGCAGAGAACAATGGAGGAGAAGGGCAGAGAACAATGGAGGAGAAGGACAGAGAACAATGATGGAGAAGAGCAGAGAACAATGAAAGAGAAGAGCAGAGATCAATGAAGGAGAAGAGCAGTGAACAATGAAGGAGAAGAGCAGAGAACAATGAAGGAGAAGGGCAGAGAACAATGAAGGAGAAGAGCAGAGAACAATGAATGAGAAGAGCAGAGAACAATGGAAGAGAAGGACAGAGAACAATGATGGAGAAGAGCAGAGAACAATGAAGGAGAAGACCAGAGAGCAATGAAGGAGAAGGGGAGAGATCAATGAAGGAGAAGAGCAGAGAACAATGAATTAGAAGGACAGAGAACAATGAAGGAAAAGGGCAGAGAACAATGATGGAGAAGAGCAGAGAACAATGAAGGAGAAGAGCAGAGAACAATGATGGAGAAGAGCAGAGAACAATGAAGGAGAAGGGCAGAGAACAATGGAGGAGAAGGGCAGAGAACAATGAATTAGAAGGACAGAGAACAATGGAGGAGAAGGGCAGAGAACAATGATGGAGAAGGGAAGAGAACAATGAATGAGAAGAGCAGAGAACAATGAATGAGAAGAGCAGAGAACAATGGAGGAGAAGAGCAGAGAACAATGAGTGAGAAGAGCAGAGAACAATGAAGGAGAAGGGCAGAGAACAATGAAGGAGAAGAGCAGAGAACAATGAAGGAGAAGAGCAGAGAACAACGATGGAAAAGAGCAGAGAACAATAACAAGGAAGGGCAGAGAACAATGAAGGAGAAGGGCAGAGAACAATGAAGGAGAAGAGCAGAGAACAATGATGGAGAAGGGCAGAGAACAATGGAGGAGAAGGGCAGAGAACAATGATGGAGAAGAGCAGAGAACAATGATGGAGAAGGGCAGAGAACGATGAAAGAGAAGAGCAGAGAACAATGAATGAGAAGGGCAGAGAACAATGGAGGAGAAGGGCAGAGAACAATGATGGAGAAGGGCAGAGAACAATGATGGAGAAGAGCAGAGAACAATGATGGAGAAGGGCAGAGAACAATGGAGGAGAAGGGCAGAGAACAATGATGGAGAAGAGCAGAGAACAATGATGGAGAAGGGCAGAGAACGATGAAAGAGAAGAGCAGAGAACAATGAATGAGAAGGGCAGAGAACAATGGAGGAGAAGGGCAGAGAACAATGATGGAGAAGGGCAGAGAACAATGATGGAGAAGAGCAGAGAACAATGACGGAGAAGGGCAGAGAACAAGGAAGGAAAAGAGCAGAGGACAATGACGGAGAAGAGCAGAGAACAATGAAGGAGAAGACCAGAGAACAATGAATAAGAAGAGCAGAGAACAATGAAGGAGAAGGGCAGAGAACAATGATGGAGAAGAGCAGAGAATAATGATGGAGAAGAGCAGAGAACAATGAAGGAGAAGGGCAGAGAACAATGATGGAGAAGGGCAGAGAACAATGGAGGAGAAGGGCAGAGAACAATGAAGGAGAAGGACAGAGAACAATGAATGAGAAGGGCAGAGAACAATGAATGAGCAGAGCAGAGAACAATGATGGAGAAGGGCAGAGAACAATGGAGGAGAAGGGCAGAGAACAATGAATGAGAAGGGCAGAGAACAATGAATGAGCAGAGCAGAGAACAATGATGGAGAAGGGCAGAGAACTATGGAGGAGAAGGGCAGAGAACAATGAATGAGCAGAGCAGAGAACAATGAATGAGAAGAGCAGAGAACAATGGAGGAGAAGGGCAGAGAACAATGATGGAGAAGAGCAGAGAACAATGATGGAGAAGGGCAGAGAACGATGAAAGAGAAGAGCAGAGAACAATGAATGAGAAGGGCAGAGAACAATGGAGGAGAAGGGCAGAGAACAATGATGGAGAAGGGCAGAGAACAATGAAGGAGAAGAGCAGAGAACAATGGAGGAGAAGGGCAGAGAACAATGGAGGAGAAGGACAGAGAACAATGATGGAGAAGAGCAGAGAACAATGAAAGAGAAGAGCAGAGATCAATGAAGGAGAAGAGCAGTGAACAATGAAGGAGAAGAGCAGAGAACAATGAAGGAGAAGGGCAGAGAACAATGAAGGAGAAGAGCAGAGAACAATGAATGAGAAGAGCAGAGAACAATGGAAGAGAAGGACAGAGAACAATGATGGAGAAGAGCAGAGAACAATGAAGGAGAAGACCAGAGAGCAATGAAGGAGAAGGGGAGAGATCAATGAAGGAGAAGAGCAGAGAACAATGAAGGAGAAGAGCAGAGAACAATGAAGGAGAAGAGCAGAGAACAATGAAGGAGAAGGACAGAGAACAATGAAGGAGAAGAGCAGAGAACAATGAATGAGAAGAGCAGAGAACAATGGAGGAGAAGGGCAGAGAACAATGAAGGAAAAGGGCAGAGAACAATGGAGGAGAAGGGCAGAGAACATTGGAGGAGAAGGACAGAGAACAATGATGGAGAAGAGCAGAGAACAATGAAAGAGAAGAGCAGAGAACAATGAAGGAGAAGAGCAGAGAACAATGAAGGAGAAGAGCAGAGAACAATGAAGGAGAAGGGCAGAGAACAATGATGGAGAAGGGCAGAGAACAATGATGGAGAAGAGCAGAGAACAATGAAGGAGAAGGGCAGAGAACAATGGAGAAGAGCTGAGAACAATGAATGAGAAGAGCAGAGAACAATGGAAGAAAAGGACAGAGAACAATGATGGAGAAGAGCAGAGAACAATGAAGGAGAAGACCAGAGAACAATGAAGGAGAAGGGGAGAGGTCAATGAAGGAGAAGAGCAGAGAACAATGAAGGAAAAGGGCAGAGAACAATGATGGAGAAGAGCAGAGAACAATGAAGGAGAAGAGCAGAGAACAATGATGGAGAAGAGCAGAGAACAATGAAGGAGAAGGGCAGAGAACAATGAATTAGAAGGACAGAGAACAATGGAGGAGAAGGGCAGAGAACAATGAATGAGAAGAGCAGAGAACAATGATGGAAAAGAGCAGAGAACAATGACAAGGTAGGGCAGAGAACAATGACAAGGAGAAGGGCAGAGAACAATGAATGAGAAGAGCAGAGAACAATGGAGGAGAAGAGCAGAGAACAATGAATGAGAAGAGCAGAGAACAATGAAGGAGAAGGGCAGAGAACAATAAAGAAGAAGAGCAGAGAACAATGAAGGATAAGAGCAGAGAACAATGATGGAAAAGAGCAGAGAACAATGACAAGGAAGGCCAGAGAACAATGAAGGAGAAGGGAAGAGAACAATGAAGGAGAAGAGCAGACAACAATGATGGAGAAGGGCAGAGAACAATGGAGGAGAAGGGCAGAGAATAATGATGGAGAAGAGCAGAGAACAATGATGGAGAAGGGCAGAGAACGATGAAAGAGAAGAGCAGAGAACAATGAATGAGAAGGGCAGAGAACAATGGAGGAGAAGGGCAGAGAACAATGATGGAGAAGGGCAGAGAACAATGAAGGAGAAGAGCAGAGAACAATGGAGGAGAAGGGCAGAGAACAATGGAGGAGAAGGACAGAAAACAATGATGGAGAAGAGCAGAGAACAATGAAAGAGAAGAGCAGAGATCAATGAAGGAGAAGAGCAGTGAACAATGAAGGAGAAGAGCAGAGAACAATGAAGGAGAAGGGCAGAGAACAATAAAGGAGAAGAGCAGAGAACAATGAATGAGAAGAGCAGAGAACAATGATGGAGAAGAGCAGAGAACAATGAAGGAGAAGGGCAGAGAACAATGGAGGAGAAGGGCAGAGAACAATGAAGGAGAAGACCAGAGAACAATGAAGGAGAAGAGCAGAGAACAATGAATGAGAAGAGCAGAGAACAATGGAAGAGAAGGACAGAGAACAATGATGGAGAAGAGCAGAGAACAATGAAGGAGAAGACCAGAGAGCAATGAAGGAGAAGGGGAGAGATCAATGAAGGAGAAGAGCAGAGAACAATGAAGGAGAAGAGCAGAGAACAATGAAGGAGAAGAGCAGAGAACAATGAAGGAGAAGGACAGAGAACAATGAAGGAGAAGAGCAGAGAACAATGAATGAGAAGAGCAGAGAACAATGGAGGAGAAGGGCAGAGAACAATGAAGGAAAAGGGCAGAGAACAATGGAGGAGAAGGGCAGAGAACATTGGAGGAGAAGGACAGAGAACAATGATGGAGAAGAGCAGAGAACAATGAAAGAGAAGAGCAGAGAACAATGAAGGAGAAGAGCAGAGAACAATGATGGAGAAGAGCAGAGAACAATGAAGGAGAAGGGCAGAGAACAATGGAGAAGAGCTGAGAACAATGAATGAGAAGAGCAGAGAACAATGGAAGAAAAGGACAGAGAACAATGATGGAGAAGAGCAGAGAACAATGAAGGAGAAGACCAGAGAACAATGAAGGAGAAGGGGAGAGGTCAATGAAGGAGAAGAGCAGAGAACAATGAAGGAAAAGGGCAGAGAACAATGATGGAGAAGAGCAGAGAACAATGAAGGAGAAGAGCAGAGAACAATGATGGAGAAGAGCAGAGAACAATGAAGGAGAAGGGCAGAGAACAATGAATTAGAAGGACAGAGAACAATGGAGGAGAAGGGCAGAGAACAATGAATGAGAAGAGCAGAGAACAATGATGGAAAAGAGCAGAGAACAATGACAAGGTAGGGCAGAGAACAATGACAAGGAGAAGGGCAGAGAACAATGAATGAGAAGAGCAGAGAACAATGGAGGAGAAGAGCAGAGAACAATGAATGAGAAGAGCAGAGAACAATGAAGGAGAAGGGCAGAGAACAATAAAGAAGAAGAGCAGAGAACAATGAAGGATAAGAGCAGAGAACAATGATGGAAAAGAGCAGAGAACAATGACAAGGAAGGCCAGAGAACAATGAAGGAGAAGGGAAGAGAACAATGAAGGAGAAGAGCAGACAACAATGATGGAGAAGGGCAGAGAACAATGGAGGAGAAGGGCAGAGAATAATGATGGAGAAGAGCAGAGAACAATGATGGAGAAGGGCAGAGAACGATGAAAGAGAAGAGCAGAGAACAATGAATGAGAAGGGCAGAGAACAATGGAGGAGAAGGGCAGAGAACAATGATGGAGAAGGGCAGAGAACAATGAAGGAGAAGAGCAGAGAACAATGGAGGAGAAGGGCAGAGAACAATGGAGGAGAAGGACAGAAAACAATGATGGAGAAGAGCAGAGAACAATGAAAGAGAAGAGCAGAGATCAATGAAGGAGAAGAGCAGTGAACAATGAAGGAGAAGAGCAGAGAACAATGAAGGAGAAGGGCAGAGAACAATAAAGGAGAAGAGCAGAGAACAATGAATGAGAAGAGCAGAGAACAATGATGGAGAAGAGCAGAGAACAATGAAGGAGAAGGGCAGAGAACAATGGAGGAGAAGGGCAGAGAACAATGAAGGAGAAGACCAGAGAACAATGAAGGAGAAGGGGAGAGATCAATGAAGGAGAAGAGCAGAGAACAATGAAGGAGAAGAGCAGAGAACAATGAAGGAGAAGGGCAGAGAACAATGAAGGAGAAGAGCAGAGAACAATGAATGAGAAGAGCAGAGAACAATGGAGGAGAAGGGCAGAGAACAATGAAGGAGAAGGGCAGAGAACAATGATGGAGAAGAGCAGAGAACAATGAAGGAGAAGAGCAGAGAACAATGATGGAGAAGAGCAGAGAACAATGAAGGAGAAGGGCAGAGAACAATGGAGGAGAAGGGCAGAGAACAATGAATTAGAAGGACAGAGAACAATGGAGGAGAAGGGCAGAGAACAATGATGGAGAAGGGCAGAGAACAATGAATGAGAAGAGCAGAGAACAATGATGGAAAAGAGCAGAGAACAATGACGAGGAAGGGCAGAGAACAATGAATGAGAAGAGCAGAGAACAATGGAGGAGAAGAGCAGAGAACAATGAATGAGAAGAGCAGAGAACAATGAAGGAGAAGGGCAGAGAACAATGAAGGAGAAGAGCAGAGAACAATGATGGAAAAGAGCAGAGAACAATGACAAGGAAGGGCAGAGAACAATGAAGGAGAAGGGCAGAGAACAATGAATGAGAAGAGCAGAGAACAATGGAGGAGAAGAGCAGAGAACAATGAATGACAAGAGCAGAGAACAATGATGGAGAAGGGCAGAGAACAATGGAGGAGAAGGGCAGAGAACAATGATGGAGAAGGGCAGAGAACAATGATGGAGAAGGGCAGAGAACGATGAAAGAGAAGAGCAGAGAACAATGAATGAGAAGGGCAGAGAACAATGTAGGAGAAGGGCAGAGAACAATGATGGAGAAGGGCAGAGAACAATGATGGAGAAGGGCAGAGAACAATGAAGGAGAAGAGCAGAGAACAATGGAGGAGAAGGACAGAGAACAATGATGGAGAAGAGCAGAGAACAATGAAAGAGAAGAGCAGAGATCAATGAAGGAGAAGAGCAGTGAACAATGAAGGAGAAGAGCAGAGAACAATGAAGGAGAAGGGCAGAGAACAATAAAGGAGAAGAGCAGAGAACAATGAATGAGAAGAGCAGAGAACAATGGAGGAGAAGGACAGAGAACAATGATGGAGAAGAGCAGAGAACAATGAAGGAGAAGACCAGAGAACAATGAAGGAGAAGGGGAGAGATCAATGAAGGAGAAGAGCAGAGAACAATGAAGGAGAAGAGCAGAGAACAATGAAGGAGAAGGGCAGAGAACAATGAAGGAGAAGGGGAGAGATCAATGAAGGAGAAGAGCAGAGAACAATGAAGGAGAAGAGCAGAGAACAATGAAGGAGAAGAGCAGAGAACAATGAAGGAGAAGGACAGAGAACAATGAAGGAGAAGAGCAGAGAACAATGAATGAGAAGAGCAGAGAACAATGGAGGAGAAGGGCAGAGAACAATGAAGGAAAAGGGCAGAGAATGATGGAGAAGAGCAGAGAACAATGAAGGAGAAGAGCAGAGAACAATGATGGAGAAGAGCAGAGAACAATGAAGGAGAAGGGCAGAGAACAATGGAGGAGAAGGGCAGAGAACAATGAATTAGAAGGACAGAGAACAATGGAGGAGAAGGGCAGAGAACAATGATGGAGAAGGGCAGAGAACAATGAAAGAGAAGAGCAGAGAACAATGATGGAAAAGAGCAGAGAACAATGACAAGGAAGGGCAGAGAACAATGAAGGAGAAGGGCAGAGAACAATGAATGAGAAGAGCAGAGAACAATGGAGGAGAAGAGCGGAGAACAATGAATGAGAAGAGCAGAGAACAATGAAGGAGAAGGGCAGAGAACAATGAAGGAGAAGAGGAGAGAACAATGAAGGAGAAGAGCAGAGAACAATGATGGAAAAGAGCAGAGAACAATGACAAGGAAGGGCAGAGAACAATGAAGGAGAAGGGCAGAGAACAATGATGGAGAAGAGCAGAGAACAATGAAGGAGAAGGGCAGAGAACAATGGAGGAAAAGGGCAGAGAACAATGAATTAGAAGGACAGAGAACAATGAAGGAAAAGGGCAGAGAACAATGATGGAGAAGAGCAGAGAACAATGAAGGAGAAGAGCAGAGAACAATGATGGAGAAGAGCAGAGAACAATGAAGGAGAAGGGCAGAGAACAATGGAGGAGAAGGGCAGAGAACAATGAATTAGAAGGACAGAGAACAATGGAGGAGAAGGGCAGAGAACAATGATGGAGAAGGGAAGAGAACAATGAATGAGAAGAGCAGAGAACAATGAATGAGAAGAGCAGAGAACAATGGAGGAGAAGAGCAGAGAACAATGAGTGAGAAGAGCAGAGAACAATGAAGGAGAAGGGCAGAGAACAATGAAGGAGAAGAGCAGAGAACAATGAAGGAGAAGAGCAGAGAACAACGATGGAAAAGAGCAGAGAACAATAACAAGGAAGGGCAGAGAACAATGAAGGAGAAGGGCAGAGAACAATGAAGGAGAAGAGCAGAGAACAATGATGGAGAAGGGCAGAGAACAATGGAGGAGAAGGGCAGAGAACAATGATGGAGAAGAGCAGAGAACAATGATGGAGAAGGGCAGAGAACGATGAAAGAGAAGAGCAGAGAACAATGAATGAGAAGGGCAGAGAACAATGGAGGAGAAGGGCAGAGAACAATGATGGAGAAGGGCAGAGAACAATGATGGAGAAGAGCAGAGAACAATGATGGAGAAGGGCAGAGAACAATGGAGGAGAAGGGCAGAGAACAATGATGGAGAAGAGCAGAGAACAATGATGGAGAAGGGCAGAGAACGATGAAAGAGAAGAGCAGAGAACAATGAATGAGAAGGGCAGAGAACAATGGAGGAGAAGGGCAGAGAACAATGATGGAGAAGGGCAGAGAACAATGATGGAGAAGAGCAGAGAACAATGACGGAGAAGGGCAGAGAACAAGGAAGGAAAAGAGCAGAGGACAATGACGGAGAAGAGCAGAGAACAATGAAGGAGAAGACCAGAGAACAATGAATAAGAAGAGCAGAGAACAATGAAGGAGAAGGGCAGAGAACAATGATGGAGAAGAGCAGAGAATAATGATGGAGAAGAGCAGAGAACAATGAAGGAGAAGGGCAGAGAACAATGATGGAGAAGGGCAGAGAACAATGGAGGAGAAGGGCAGAGAACAATGAAGGAGAAGGACAGAGAACAATGAATGAGAAGGGCAGAGAACAATGAATGAGCAGAGCAGAGAACAATGAGGGAGAAGGGCAGAGAACAATGGAGGAGAAGGGCAGAGAACAATGAATGAGAAGGGCAGAGAACAATGAATGAGCAGAGCAGAGAACAATGATGGAGAAGGGCAGAGAACTATGGAGGAGAAGGGCAGAGAACAATGATGGAGAAGAGCAGAGAACAATGATGGAGAAGGGCAGAGAACGATGAAAGAGAAGAGCAGAGAACAATGAATGAGAAGGGCAGAGAACAATGGAGGAGAAGGGCAGAGAACAATGATGGAGAAGGGCAGAGAACAATGAAGGAGAAGAGCAGAGAACAATGGAGGAGAAGGGCAGAGAACAATGGAGGAGAAGGACAGAGAACAATGATGGAGAAGAGCAGAGAACAATGAAAGAGAAGAGCAGAGATCAATGAAGGAGAAGAGCAGTGAACAATGAAGGAGAAGAGCAGAGAACAATGAAGGAGAAGGGCAGAGAACAATGAAGGAGAAGAGCAAAGAACAATGAATGAGAAGAGCAGAGAACAATGGAAGAGAAGGACAGAGAACAATGATGGAGAAGAGCAGAGAACAATGAAGGAGAAGACCAGAGAGCAATGAAGGAGAAGGGGAGAGATCAATGAAGGAGAAGAGCAGAGAACAATGAAGGAGAAGAGCAGAGAACAATGAAGGAGAAGAGCAGAGAACAATGAAGGAGAAGGACAGAGAACAATGAAGGAGAAGAGCAGAGAACAATGAATGAGAAGAGCAGAGAACAATGGAGGAGAAGGGCAGAGAACAATGAAGGAAAAGGGCAGAGAACAATGGAGGAGAAGGGCAGAGAACATTGGAGGAGAAGGACAGAGAACAATGATGGAGAAGAGCAGAGAACAATGAAAGAGAAGAGCAGAGAACAATGAAGGAGAAGAGCAGAGAACAATGATGGAGAAGAGCAGAGAACAATGAAGGAGAAGGGCAGAGAACAATGGAGAAGAGCTGAGAACAATGAATGAGAAGAGCAGAGAACAATGGAAGAAAAGGACAGAGAACAATGATGGAGAAGAGCAGAGAACAATGAAGGAGAAGACCAGAGAACAATGAAGGAGAAGGGGAGAGGTCAATGAAGGAGAAGAGCAGAGAACAATGAAGGAAAAGGGCAGAGAACAATGATGGAGAAGAGCAGAGAACAATGAAGGAGAAGAGCAGAGAACAATGATGGAGAAGAGCAGAGAACAATGAAGGAGAAGGGCAGAGAACAATGAATTAGAAGGACAGAGAACAATGGAGGAGAAGGGCAGAGAACAATGAATGAGAAGAGCAGAGAACAATGATGGAAAAGAGCAGAGAACAATGACAAGGTAGGGCAGAGAACAATGACAAGGAGAAGGGCAGAGAACAATGAACGAGAAGAGCAGAGAACAATGGAGGAGAAGAGCAGAGAACAATGAATGAGAAGAGCAGAGAACAATGAAGGAGAAGGGCAGAGAACAATAAAGAAGAAGAGCAGAGAACAATGAAGGATAAGAGCAGAGAACAATGATGGAAAAGAGCAGAGAACAATGACAAGGAAGGCCAGAGAACAATGAAGGAGAAGGGCAGAGAACAATGAAGGAGAAGAGCAGACAACAATGATGGAGAAGGGCAGAGAACAATGGAGGAGAAGGGCAGAGAATAATGATGGAGAAGAGCAGAGAACAATGATGGAGAAGGGCAGAGAACGATGAAAGAGAAGAGCAGAGAACAATGAATGAGAAGGGCAGAGAACAATGGAGGAGAAGGGCAGAGAACAATGATGGAGAAGGGCAGAGAACAATGAAGGAGAAGAGCAGAGAACAATGGAGGAGAAGGGCAGAGAACAATGGAGGAGAAGGACAGAAAACAATGATGGAGAAGAGCAGAGAACAATGAAAGAGAAGAGCAGAGATCAATGAAGGAGAAGAGCAGTGAACAATGAAGGAGAAGAGCAGAGAACAATGAAGGAGAAGGGCAGAGAACAATAAAGGAGAAGAGCAGAGAACAATGAATGAGAAGAGCAGAGAACAATGATGGAGAAGAGCAGAGAACAATGAAGGAGAAGGGCAGAGAACAATGGAGGAGAAGGGCAGAGAACAATGAAGGAGAAGACCAGAGAACAATGAAGGAGAAGGGGAGAGATCAATGAAGGAGAAGAGCAGAGAACAATGAAGGAGAAGAGCAGAGAACAATGAAGGAGAAGGGCAGAGAACAATGAAGGAGAAGAGCAGAGAACAATGAATGAGAAGAGCAGAGAACAATGGAGGAGAAGGGCAGAGAACAATGAAGGAGAAGGGCAGAGAACAATGATGGAGAAGAGCAGAGAACAATGAAGGAGAAGAGCAGAGAACAATGATGGAGAAGAGCAGAGAACAATGAAGGAGAAGGGCAGAGAACAATGGAGGAGAAGGGCAGAGAACAATGAATTAGAAGGACAGAGAACAATGGAGGAGAAGGGCAGAGAACAATGATGGAGAAGGGCAGAGAACAATGAATGAGAAGAGCAGAGAACAATGATGGAAAAGAGCAGAGAACAATGACGAGGAAGGGCAGAGAACAATGAATGAGAAGAGCAGAGAACAATGGAGGAGAAGAGCAGAGAACAATGAATGAGAAGAGCAGAGAACAATGAAGGAGAAGGGCAGAGAACAATGAAGGAGAAGAGCAGAGAACAATGATGGAAAAGAGCAGAGAACAATGACAAGGAAGGGCAGAGAACAATGAAGGAGAAGGGCAGAGAACAATGAATGAGAAGAGCAGAGAACAATGGAGGAGAAGAGCAGAGAACAATGAATGACAAGAGCAGAGAACAATGATGGAGAAGGGCAGAGAACAATGGAGGAGAAGGGCAGAGAACAATGATGGAGAAGGGCAGAGAACAATGATGGAGAAGGGCAGAGAACGATGAAAGAGAAGAGCAGAGAACAATGAATGAGAAGGGCAGAGAACAATGTAGGAGAAGGGCAGAGAACAATGATGGAGAAGGGCAGAGAACAATGAAGGAGAAGAGCAGAGAACAATGGAGGAGAAGGGCAGAGAACAATGGAGGAGAAGGACAGAGAACAATGATGGAGAAGAGCAGAGAACAATGAAAGAGAAGAGCAGAGATCAATGAAGGAGAAGAGCAGTGAACAATGAAGGAGAAGAGCAGAGAACAATGAAGGAGAAGGGCAGAGAACAATAAAGGAGAAGAGCAGAGAACAATGAATGAGAAGAGCAGAGAACAATGGAGGAGAAGGACAGAGAACAATGATGGAGAAGAGCAGAGAACAATGAAGGAGAAGACCAGAGAACAATGAAGGAGAAGGGGAGAGATCAATGAAGGAGAAGAGCAGAGAACAATGAAGGAGAAGAGCAGAGAACAATGAAGGAGAAGGGCAGAGAACAATGAAGGAGAAGGGGAGAGATCAATGAAGGAGAAGAGCAGAGAACAATAAAGGAGAAGAGCAGAGAACAATGAAGGAGAAGAGCAGAGAACAATGAATGAGAAGAGCAGAGAACAATGGAGGAGAAGGGCAGAGAACAATGAAGGAAAAGGGCAGAGAATGATGGAGAAGAGCAGAGAACAATGAAGGAGAAGAGCAGAGAACAATGATGGAGAAGAGCAGAGAACAATGAAGGAGAAGGGCAGAGAACAATGGAGGAGAAGGGCAGAGAACAATGAATTAGAAGGACAGAGAACAATGGAGGAGAAGGGCAGAGAACAATGATGGAGAAGGGCAGAGAACAATGAATGAGAAGAGCAGAGAACAATGATGGAAAAGAGCAGAGAACAATGACAAGGAAGGGCAAAGAACAATGAAGGAGAAGGGCAGAGAACAATGAATGAGAAGAGCAGAGAACAATGGAGGAGAAGAGCAGAGAACAATGAGTGAGAAGAGCAGAGAACAATGAAGGAGAAGGGCAGAGAACAATGAAGGAGAAGAGCAGAGAACAATGAAGGAGAAGAGCAGAGAACAACGATGGAAAAGAGCAGAGAACAATGACAAGGAAGGGCAGAGAACAATGACGGAGAAGAGCAGAGAACAATGAAGGAGAAGACCAGAGAACAATGAATAAGAAGAGCAGAGAACAATGAAGGAGAAGGGCAGAGAACAATGATGGAGAAGAGCAGAGAACAATGATGGAGTAGAGCAGAGAACAATGAAGGAAAAGGGCAGAGAACAATGATGGAGAAGGGCAGAGAACAATGGAGGAGAAGGGCAGAGAACAATGAAGGAGAAGGACAGAGAACAATGAATGAGCAGAGCAGAGAACAATGATGGAGAAGGGCAGAGAACAATGGAGGAGAAGGGCAGAGAACAATGATGGAGAAGAGCAGAGAACAATGATGGAGAAGGGCAGAGAACAATGATGGAGAAGAGCAGAGAACAATGACGGAGAAGGGCAGAGAGCAAGGAAGGAAAAGAGCAGAGGACAAAGACGGAGAAGAGCAGAGAACAATGAAGGAGAAGACCAGAGAACAATGAATAAGAAGAGCAGAGAACAATGAAGGAGAAGGGCAGAGAACAATGATGGAGAAGAGCAGAGAACAATGGAGGAGAAGGGCAGAGAACAATGAAGGAAAAGGGCAGAGAACAATGAAGGAGAAGGGCAGAGAACAATGGAGGAGAAGGGCAGAGAACAATGAAGGAGAAGGACAGAGAACAATGAATGAGCAGAGCAGAGAACAATGATGGAGAAGGGCAGAGAACAATGGAGGAGAAGGGCAGAGAACAATGAAGGAGAAGAGCAGAGAACAATGAATGTGAAGAGCAGAGAACAATGGACGAGAAGGACAGAAAACAATGATGGAGAAGAGCAGAGAACAATGAAGGAGAAGACCAGAGAACAATGAAGGAGAAGGGGAGAGATCAATGAAGGAGAAGAGCAGAGAACAATGAAGGAGAAGAGCAGAGAACAATGAAGGAGAAGAGCAGAGAACAATGAAGGAGAAGGACAGAGAACAATGAAGTAGAAGAGCAGAGAACAATGAATGAGAAGAGCAGAGAACAATGGAGGAGAAGGGCAGAGAACAATGAAGGAAAAGGGCAGAGAACAATGATGGAGAAGAGCAGAGAACAATGCAGGAGAAGAGCAGAGAACAATGATGGAGAAGAGCAGAGAACAATGAAGGAGAAGGGCAGAGAACAATGGAGGAGAAGGGCAGAGAACAATGAATTAGAAGGACAGAGAACAATGGAGGAGAAGGGCAGAGAACAATGATGGAGAAGGGCAGAGAACAATGAAAGAGAAGAGCAGAGAACAATGATGGAAAAGAGCAGAGAACAATGACAAGGAAGGGCAGAGAACAATGAAGGAGAAGGGCAGAGAACAATGAATGAGAAGAGCAGAGAACAATGGAGGAGAAGAGCAGAGAACAATGAATGAGAAGAGCAGAGAACAATGAAGGAGAAGGGCAGAGAACAATGAAGGAGAAGAGGAGAGAACAATGAAGGAGAAGAGCAGAGAACAATGATGGAAAAGAGCAGAGAACAATGACAAGGAAGGGCAGAGAACAATGAAGGAGAAGGGCAGAGAACAATGATGGAGAAGAGCAGAGAACAATGAAGGAGAAGGGCAGAGAACAATGGAGGAAAGGGGCAGAGAACAATGAATTAGAAGGACAGAGAACAATGAAGGAAAAGGGCAGAGAACAATGATGGAGAAGAGCAGAGAACAATGAAGGAGAAGAGCAGAGAACAATGATGGAGAAGAGCAGAGAACAATGAAGGAGAAGGGCAGAGAACAATGGAGGAGAAGGGCAGAGAACAATGAATTAGAAGGACAGAGAACAATGGAGGAGAAGGGCAGAGAACAATGATGGAGAAGGGAAGAGAACAATGAATGAGAAGAGCAGAGAACAATGAATGAGAAGAGCAGAGAACAATGGAGGAGAAGAGCAGAGAACAATGAGTGAGAAGAGCAGAGAACAATGAAGGAGAAGGGCAGAGAACAATGAAGGAGAAGAGCAGAGAACAATGAAGGAGAAGAGCAGAGAACAACGATGGAAAAGAGCAGAGAACAATAACAAGGAAGGGCAGAGAACAATGAAGGAGAAGGGCAGAGAACAATGAAGGAGAAGAGCAGAGAACAATGATGGAGAAGGGCAGAGAACAATGGAGGAGAAGGGCAGAGAACAATGATGGAGAAGAGCAGAGAACAATGATGGAGAAGGGCAGAGAACGATGAAAGAGAAGAGCAGAGAACAATGAATGAGAAGGGCAGAGAACAATGGAGGAGAAGGGCAGAGAACAATGATGGAGAAGGGCAGAGAACAATGATGGAGAAGAGCAGAGAACAATGATGGAGAAGGGCAGAGAACAATGGAGGAGAAGGGCAGAGAACAATGATGGAGAAGAGCAGAGAACAATGATGGAGAAGGGCAGAGAACGATGAAAGAGAAGAGCAGAGAACAATGAATGAGAAGGGCAGAGAACAATGGAGGAGAAGGGCAGAGAACAATGATGGAGAAGGGCAGAGAACAATGATGGAGAAGAGCAGAGAACAATGACGGAGAAGGGCAGAGAACAAGGAAGAAAAAAGAGCAGAGGACAATGACGGAGAAGAGCAGAGAACAATGAATAAGAAGAGCAGAGAACAATGAAGGAGAAGGGCAGAGAACAATGATGGAGAAGAGCAGAGAATAATGATGGAGAAGAGCAGAGAACAATGAAGGAGAAGGGCAGAGAACAATGATGGAGAAGGGCAGAGAACAATGATGGAGAAGGGCAGAGAACAATGGAGGAGAAGGGCAGAGAACAATAATGGAGAAGGGCAGAGAACAATGAATGAGAAGAGCAGAGAACAATGGAGGAGAAGGGCAGAGAACAATGAAGGAGAAGGACAGAGAACAATGAATGAGAAGGGCAGAGAACAATGAATGAGCAGAGCAGAGAATAATGATGGAGAAGGGCAGAGAACAATGGAGGAGAAGGGCAGAGAACAATGAATGAGAAGGGCAGAAAACAATGAATGAGCAGAGCAGAGAACAATGATGGAGAAGGGCAGAGAACAATGGAGGAGAAGGGCAGAGAACAATGAATGAGAAGGGCAGAAAACAATGAATGAGCAGAGCAGAGAACAATGATGGAGAAGAGCAGAGAACAATGATGGAGAAGGGCAGAGAACGATGAAAGAGAAGAGCAGAGAACAATAAATGGGAAGGGCAGAGAACAATGGAGGAGAAGGGCAGAGAACAATGATGGAGAAGGGCAGAGAACAATGAAGGAGAAGAGCAGAGAACAATGGAGGAGAAGGGCAGAGAACAATGGAGGAGAAGGACAGAGAACAATGATGGAGAAGAGCAGAGAACAATGAAAGAGAAGAGCAGAGATCAATGAAGGAGAAGAGCAGTGAACAATGAAGGAGAAGAGCAGAGAACAATGAAGGAGAAGGGCAGAGAACAATGAAGGAGAAGAGCAGAGAACAATGAATGAGAAGAGCAGAGAACAATGGAAGAGAAGGACAGAGAACAATGATGGAGAAGAGCAGAGAACAATGAAGGAGAAGACCAGAGAGCAATGAAGGAGAAGGGGAGAGATCAATGAAGGAAAAGAGCAGAGAACTATGAAGGAGAAGAGCAGAGAACAATGAAGGAGAAGAGCAGAGAACAATGAAGGAGAAGGACAGAGAACCATTGTTCTCTGCTCTTCTCATTCATTGTTCTCTGCCCTTCTCCATCATTGTTCTCTGCCCTTCTCCTCCATTGTTCTCTGCCCTTCTCCATCATTGTTCTCTGCTCTTCTCATTCATTGTTCTCTGTTCTTCTCCTCCATTGTACTCTGCTCTTCTCATTTATTGTTCTCTGCCCTTCTCCTTCATTGTTCTCTGCCCTTCCTTGTCATTGTTCTCTGCTCTTTTCCATCATTGTTCTCTGCTCTTCTCCTTCATTGTTCTCTGATCTTCTCCATCATTGTTCTCTGCCCTTCTCCTTCATTGTTCTCTGCCCTTCTCCATCATTGTTCTCTGCTCTTCTCCTTCATTGTTCTCTGTCCTTCTCCTCCATTGTTCTCTGCCCTTCTCATTCATTGTTCTCTGCTCTTCTCCTTCATTGTTCTCTGCTCTTCTCATTCATTGTTCTCTGCTCTTCTCTTTCATTGTTCTCTGCTCTTCTTATTCATTGTTCTCTGCTCTTCTCATTCATTGTTCTCTGTCCTTCTCATTCATTGTTCCCTGTCCTTCTCCTCCATTGTTCTCTGTCCTTCTCCTCCATTGTTCTCTGCTCTTCTCATTCATTGTTCTCTCCCCTTCTCATTCATTGTTCTCTGCTCTTCTCCTTTATTGTTCTCTGCTCTTCTCATTCATTGTTCTCTGCCCTTCTCCATCATTGTTCTCTGCCCTTCTCCTCCATTGTTCTCTGCCCTTCTCCGTCATTGTTCTCTGCTCTTCTCATTCATTGTTCTCTGCTCTTCTCCTCCATTGTTCTCTGCTCTTCTCATTCAATGTTCTCTGCCCTTCTCCTTCATTGTTCTCTGCCCTTCCTTGTCATTGTTCTCTACTCTTTTCCATCATTGTTCTCTGCTCTTCTCCTTCATTGTTCTCTGCTCTTCTCCTTCATTGTTCTCTGCCCTTCTCCTTCATTGTTCTCTGCTCTTCTCATTCATTGTTCTCTGCTCTTCTCCTCCATTGTTCTCTGCTCTTCTCATTCATTGTTCTCTGCCCTTCCTTGTCATTGTTCTCTGCTCTTTTCCATCATTGTTCTCTGCTCTTCTCATTCATTGTTCTCTGCCCTTCTCCATCATTGTTCTCTGCCCTTCTCCTCCATTGTTCTCTGTCCTTCTAATTCATTGTTCTCTGCCCTTCTCCTCCATTGTTCTCTGCCCTTCTCCTTCATTGTTCTCTGCTCTTCTCCATCATTGTTCTCTGCTCTTCTCCTTCATCGTTCTCTGCTCTTCTCCATCATTGTTCTCTGCCCTTCTCCTTCATTGTTCTCTGCCCTTCTCCTCCATTGTTCTCTGCTCTTCTCCTTCATTGTTCTCTGCCCTTCTCCTTCATTGTTCTCTGCCCTTCTCCTTCATTGTTCTCTGCTCTTCTCCTTCATTGTTCTCTGCTCTTCTCCTTCATTGATCTCTCCCCTTCTCCTTCATTGTTCTCTGGTCTTCTCCTTCATTGTTCTCTGCTCTTCTCCATCATTGTTCTCTGTCCTTCTCCTCCATTGTTCTCTGCTCTTCTCATTCATTGTTCTCTGCTCTTCTCCTTTATTGTTCTCTGCCCTTCTCCTTCATTGTTCTCTGCCCTTCTCCTTCATTGTTCACTGCTCTTCTCCTTCATTGATCTCTGCTCTTCTCTTTCATTGTTCTCTGCTCTTCTCCATCATTGTTCTCTGTCCTTCTCCTCCATTGTTCTCTGCCCTTCTCGTCCATTGTTCTCTGCTCTTCTCCTTCATTGTTCTCTGCCCTTCTCCATCATTGTTCTCTGCCCTTCTCCTCCATTGTTCTCTGCCCTTCTCATTCATTGTTCTCTGCTCTTCTCTTTCATCGTTCTCTGCCCTTCTCCATCATTGTTCTCTGCCCTTCTCCATCATTGTTCTCTGCCCTTCTCCTCCATTGTTCTCTGCCCTTCTCCATCATTGTTCTCTGCTCTTCCCATTCATTGTTCTCTGCTCTTCTCCTCCATTGTTCTCTGCTCTTCTCATTCATTGTTCTCTGCCCTTCTCCTTCATTGTTCTCTGCCCTTCCTTGTCATTGTTCTCTGCTCTTTTCCATCATTGTTCTCTGCTCTTCTGCTTCATTGTTCTCTGCTCTTCTCCTTCATTGTTCTCTGCCCTTCTCCTTCATTGTTCTCTGCTCTTCTCCTTCATTGTTCTCTGCCCTTCTCCTTCATTGTTCTCTGCTCTTCTCATTCATTGTTCTCTGCTCTTCTCCTCCATTGTTCTCTGCTCTTCTCATTCATTGTTCTCTGCCCTTCCTTGTCATTGTTCTCTGCTCTTTTCCATCATTGTTCTCTGGTCTTCTCCATCATTGTTCTCTGCCCTTCTCATTCATTGTTCTCTGTCCTTCTCCTTCATTGTTCTCTGCCCTTCTCCTCCATTGTTCTCTGCCCTTCTCCATCATTGTTCTCTGCCCTTCTCCTTCATTGTTCTCTGCTCTTCTCCATCATTGTTCTCTGCTCTTCTCCATCATTGTTCTCTGCCCTTCTCCTTTATTGTTCTCTGCTCTTCTTATTCATTGTTCTCTGGTCTTCTCCTTCATTGTTCTCTGCTCTTCTCCGTCATTGTCCTCTGCTCTTTTCCTTCCTTGTTCTCTGCCCTTCTCCGTCATTGTTCTCTGATCTTCTCCATCATTGTTCTCTGCCCTTCTCCGTCATTGTTCTCTGCCCTTCTCCATCATTGTTCTCTGCTCTTCTCCTTCATTGTTCTCTGATCTTCTCCATCATTGTTCTCTGCCCTTCTCCTTCATTGTTCTCTGCCCTTCTCCATCATTGTTCTCTGCCCTTCTCCATCATTGTTCTCTGCTCTTCTCCTTCATTGTTCTCTGATCTTCTCCATCATTGTTCTCTGCTCTTCTCCTTCATTGTTCTCTGCTCTTCTCATTCATTGTTCTCTGTCCTTCTCATTCATTGTTCTCTGTCCTTCTCTTCCATTGTTCTCTGTCCTTCTCCTCCATTGTTCTCTGCTCTTCTCATTCATTGTTCTCTGCCCTTCTCCATCATTGTTCTCTGCCCTTCTCCTCCATTGTTCTCTGCCCTTCTCCATCATTGTTCTCTGCTCTTCTCATTCATTGTTCTCTGTTCTTCTCCTCCATTGTTCTCTGCTCTTCTCATTTATTGTTCTCTGCCCTTCTCCTTCATTGTTCTTCGCCCTTCCTTGTCATTGTTCTCTGCTCTTTTCCATCATTGTTCTCTGCTCTTCTCCTTCACTGTTCTCTGATCTTCTCCATCATTGTTCTCTGCCCTTCTCCTTCATTGTTCTCTGCCCTTCTCCATCATTGTTCTCTGCTCTTCTCCTTCATTGTTCTCTGTCCTTCTCCTCCATTGTTCTCTGCCCTTCTCATTCATTGTTCTCTGCTCTTCTCCTTCATTGTTCTCTGCTCTTCTCATTCATTGTTCTCTGCTCTTCTCCTTCATTGTTCTCTGCTCTTCTTATTCATTGTTCTCTGCTCTTCTCATTCATTGTTCTCTGTCCTTCTCATTCATTGTTCCCTGTCCTTCTCCTCCATTGTTCTCTGTCCTTCTCCTCCAGTGTTCTCTGCTCTTCTCATTCATTGTTCTCTGCCCTTCTCATTCATTGTTCTCTGCTCTTCTCCTTTATTGTTCTCTGCTCTTCTCATTCATTGCTCTCTGCCCTTCTCCATCATTGTTCTCTGCCCTTCTCCTCCATTGTTCTCTGCCCTTCTCCATCATTGTTCTCTGCTCTTCTCATTCATTGTTCTCTGCTCTTCTCCTCCATTGTTCTCTGCTCTTCTCATTCATTGTTCTCTGCCCTTCTCCTTCATTGTTCTCTGCCCTTCCTTGTCATTGTTCTCTGCTCTTTTCCATCATTGTTCTCTGCTCTTCTCCTTCATTGTTCTCTGCTCTTCTCCTTCATTGTTCTCTGCCCTTCTCCTTCATTGTTCTCTGCTCTTCTCCTTCATTGTTCTCTGCCCTTCTCCTTCATTGTTCTCTGCTCTTCTCATTCATTGTTCTCTGCTCTTCTCCTCCATTGTTCTCTGCTCTTCTCATTCATTGTTCTCTGCCCTTCCTTGTCATTGTTCTCTGCTCTTTTCCATCATTGTTCTCTGCTCTTCTCATTCATTGTTCTCTGCCCTTCTCCTTTATTGTTCTCTGTTTTTCTTATTCATTGTTCTCTGGTCTTCTCCTTCATTGTTCTCTGCTCTTCTCCGTCATTGTTCTCTGCTCTTTTCCTTCCTTGTTCTCTGCCCTTCTCCGTCATTGTTCTCTGATCTTCTCCATCATTGTTCTCTGCCCTTCTCCATCATTGTTCTCTGCCCTTCTCCTTCATTGTTCTCTGCTCTTCTCCTTCATTGTTCTCTGATCTTCTCCATCATTGTTCTCTGCCCTTCTCATTCATTGTTCTCTGTCCTTCTCCTTCATTGTTCTCTGCCCTTCTCCTCCATTGTTCTCTGCCCTTCTCCATCATTGTTCTCTGCCCTTCTCCTTCATTGTTCTCTGCTCTTCTCCATCATTGTTCTCTGCTCTTCTCCATCATTGTTCTCTGCCCTTCTCCTTTATTGTTCTCTGCTCTTCTTATTCATTGTTCTCTGGTCTTCTCCTTCATTGTTCTCTGCTCTTCTCCGTCATTGTCCTCTGCTCTTTTCCTTCCTTGTTCTCTGCCCTTCTCCGTCATTGTTCTCTGATCTTCTCCATCATTGTTCTCTGCCCTTCTCCGTCATTGTTCTCTGCCCTTCTCCATCATTGTTCTCTGCTCTTCTCCTTCATTGTTCTCTGATCTTCTCCATCATTGTTCTCTGCTCTTCTCCTTCATTGTTCTCTGTATTTCTCCTCCATTGTTCTCTGTCCTTCTCATTCATTGTTCTCTGCTCTTCTCCATCATTGTTCTCTGCTCTTCTCCTTCATTGTTCTCTGCCCTTCTCCTTCATTGTTCTCTGCTCTTCTTATTCATTGTTCTCTGCTCTTCTCATTCATTGTTCTCTGTCCTTCTCATTCATTGTTCTCTGTCCTTCTCTTCCATTGTTCTCTGTCCTTCTCCTCCATTGTTCTCTGCTCTTCTCATTCATTGTTCTCTGCCCTTCTCCATCATTGTTCTCTGCCCTTCTCCTCCATTGTTCTCTGCCCTTCTCCATCATTGTTCTCTGCTCTTCTCATTCATTGTTCTCTGTTCTTCTCCTCCATTGTTCTCTGCTCTTCTCATTTATTGTTCTCTGCCCTTCTCCTTCATTGTTCTTCGCCCTTCCTTGTCATTGTTCTCTGCTCTTTTCCATCATTGTTCTCTGCTCTTCTCCTTCACTGTTCTCTGATCTTCTCCATCATTGTTCTCTGCCCTTCTCCTTCATTGTTCTCTGCCCTTCTCCATCATTGTTCTCTGCTCTTCTCCTTCATTGTTCTCTGTCCTTCTCCTCCATTGTTCTCTGCCCTTCTCATTCATTGTTCTCTGCTCTTCTCCTTCATTGTTCTCTGCTCTTCTCATTCATTGTTCTCTGCTCTTCTCCTTCATTGTTCTCTGCTCTTCTTATTCATTGTTCTCTGCTCTTCTCATTCATTGTTCTCTGTCCTTCTCATTCATTGTTCCCTGTCCTTCTCCTCCATTGTTCTCTGTCCTTCTCCTCCAGTGTTCTCTGCTCTTCTCATTCATTGTTCTCTGCCCTTCTCATTCATTGTTCTCTGCTCTTCTCCTTTATTGTTCTCTGCTCTTCTCATTCATTGCTCTCTGCCCTTCTCCATCATTGTTCTCTGCCCTTCTCCTCCATTGTTCTCTGCCCTTCTCCATCATTGTTCTCTGCTCTTCTCATTCATTGTTCTCTGCTCTTCTCCTCCATTGTTCTCTGCTCTTCTCATTCATTGTTCTCTGCCCTTCTCCTTCATTGTTCTCTGCCCTTCCTTGTCATTGTTCTCTGCTCTTTTCCATCATTGTTCTCTGCTCTTCTCCTTCATTGTTCTCTGCTCTTCTCCTTCATTGTTCTCTGCCCTTCTCCTTCATTGTTCTCTGCCCTTCTCCTTCATTGTTCTCTGCTCTTCTCATTCATTGTTCTCTGCTCTTCTCCTCCATTGTTCTCTGCTCTTCTCATTCATTGTTCTCTGCCCTTCCTTGTCATTGTTCTCTGCTCTTTTCCATCATTGTTCTCTGCTCTTCTCATTCATTGTTCTCTGCCCTTCTCCATCATTGTTCTCTGCCCTTCTCCTCCATTGTTCTCTGTCCTTCTAATTCATTGTTCTCTGCCCTTCTCCTCCATTGTTTTCTGCCCTTCTCCTTCATTGTTCTCTGCTCTTCTCCATCATTGTTCTCTGCTCTTCTCCTTCATTGTTCTCTGCTCTTCTCCATCATTGTTCTCTGCCCTTCTCCTTCATTGTTCTCTGCCCTTCTCCTCCATTGTTCTCTGCTCTTCTCATTCATTGGTCTCTGCTCTTCTCCTTCATTGTTCTCTGCCGTTCTCCTTCATTGTTCTCTGCTCTTCTCCTTCATTGTTCTCTGCTCTTCTCCTTCATTGATCTCTCACATTCTCCTTCATTGTTCTCTGGTCTTCTCCTTCATTGTTCTCTGCTCTTCTCCATCATTGTTCTCTGTCCTTCTCCTCCATTGTTCTCTGCTCTTCTCATTCATTGTTCTCTGCTCTTCTCCTTTATTGTTCTCTGCCCTTCTCCTTCATTGTTCTCTGCTCTTCTCCTTCATTGTTCACTGCTCTTCTCCTTCATTGATCTCTGCTCTTCTCTTTCATTGTTCTCTGCTCTTCTCCATCATTGTTCTCTGTCCTTCTCCTCCATTGTTCTCTGCCCTTCTCCTCCATTGTTCTCTGCTCTTCTCCTTCATTGTTCTCTGCCCTTCTCCATCATTGTTCTCTGCCCTTCTCCTACATTGTTCTCTGCCCTTCTCATTCATTGTTCTCTGCTCTTCTCTTTCATCGTTCTCTGCCCTTCTCCATCATTGTTCTCTGCCCTTCTCCATCATTGTTCTCTGCCCTTCTCCTCCATTGTTCTCTGCCCTTCTCCATCATTGTTCTCTGCTCTTGTCATTCATTGTTCTCTGCTCTTCTCCTCCATTGTTCTCTGCTCTTCTCATTCATTGTTCTCTGCCCTTCTCCTTCATTGTTCTCTGCCCTTCCTTGTCATTGTTCTCTGCTGTTTTCCATCATTGTTCTCTGCTCTTCTCCTTCATTGTTCTCTGCTCTTCTCCTTCATTGTTCTCTGCCCTTCTCCTTCATTGTTCTCTGCTCTTCTCATTCATTGTTCTCTGCTCTTCTCCTCCATTGTTCTCTGCTCTTCTCATTCATTGTTCTCTGCCCTTCCTCGTCATTGTTCTCTGCTCTTTTCCATCATTGTTCTCTGCTCTTCTCATTCATTGTTCTCTGCCCTTCTCCATCATTGTTCTCTGCCCTTCTCCTCCATTGTTCTCTGTCCTTCTAATTCATTGTTCTCTGCCCTTCTCCTCCATTGTTCTCTGCCCTTCTCCTTCATTGTTCTCTGCTCTTCTCCATCATTGTTCTCTGCTCTTCTCCTTCATTGTTCTCTGCTCTTCTCCATCATTGTTCTCTGCCCTTCTCCTTCATTGTTCTCTGCCCTTCTCCTCCATTGTTCTCTGCTCTTCTCCATCATTATTCTCTGTCGTTTTCCTCCATTG